>JBBPMA010000039.1:0-61807 GCA_038090075.1 Xanthoconium purpureum
TTTTCCTTCCAGCCATAAACCTCGAAATAGGTCTTTCCGCAGACGAGGGGCCCGACAACGGGACGATAGTCGAAGTATGAGCCGCTGGCATAGGGAATGATGGGGAGTCGACGATCATGGGAGCTTCTGGTTCAGAAGCGTTGACCGGAGGTCGTGCGCGGGGTTTGTTAATGGGGAACCGTTGGCTAGGGGCTGACCTTGGAGCTTTCCGCTCCACAACGTTCGAAATAGTTGGCTGCGGCCGGACGTTATCCCGGCTGTGATTGTCCTGGAAAGTAGTCCTTTGTGTGGTTCCTCCATGAACCATTTTGAATTTCGATGGCTTTACCCCGGGGGGAGCTGTTGACGCCCCTACCGTCGTTGGCTCCACAACCTCCGATTCTTGGTGAGGGGCGACGGCCGACATTGATGAAGGTGACTTGAGATCGGGCCCAGCATTCTGAATGTTACTCATTCGCAACATCTGAATCACTTCTCTGACGGTCTCGTCCTCGCTCCCACTTTCTCCAGAAGCTCCCGCCACCAGCTGATCATCTTCCAGCTTTCCTAGCCTCACGGAATTCCGAAGAGACTTTTGACGGGAGGCTGGAATGACAGTCTGACCTATAGATGTGGAAACGGGTCCGTGCGACTCGTCATATGCTGCCCCCAAGCGGTCCGCTCGGAAACGCGACAATGGCGGGTCTTCTTCGCACTGGAATCCAAGTCATTCTTAACTTCAACGAATACACAGGAGCTCGCGTGACTCACGGTTTCATGCTGTTCGTAGCCATCGTCAGTATACGCAGCCATTGCATTCGCAGTCTCAACGCCAATGGCGTGTCTTTTCTTGTAATATTCCAAAGCAATCTCACGGTGATGTTGTGCAGCATCGTAATCGAATTCTTCCTCCAACAGCTCGTCATCCAACAAATCGTCATCGCTTGACGAATATCTGTCCTCGTGCGAGGGGCCATTTTCCGTGTGTGGAGAAAGGTTCTCTGCTGGGGGTGACTCATCATCTGAATCTGCGTAGTTGTGAAGGGAAGATGTAGGGGCTGCCGTGGGACGTCGCTCGACTACGTGCATTTTCATGGGGTATTTCTGTGCCTCGGCTGCACTTACCAGAGGTATGCGGTTTTGTGCCCGTAACCTACCGGGGGTAACGTCACCCCAGTCGAGCTGGTGTTCCGACATCTCCTGTTCCTTTTCACTGTCTTCCATGGCTGGGGCCTCTGCAAAGGAGACGCTTTTCTTTGCAACCGGAGATGTGACCTGAGGCTTTGAGCGTGTGTCTTCCTCTTGATCCTTCTCCCCCGTTTCTGCGACATGCCGGACGAGAGCTTGTCCCATCTTCCTCTGCAACTCCCGAGCCGCCTTGAGCTGCTCCAGCTCAGCCTTGGCTGATTCCTTTCGTTTTCTAACCGCTTCCTTCCGTTCCTCTTCCGCATCCCTCTCTTCTTGTAGCTGCTGAAAACGTTCTTCCTCCTCTAGCAAATCAAGAATACGGTCGCGTTCGCGTCTCCGCCGTTCCCTTTCGTCAGGCGGCAAAAGAGAGAGTGGGATGAGTTCTCGTTCTAGAACGCGAGGGGGCGAAGTGCTCGTTCGAGAACCTTCATTGACTGGTTCGGAAATATCGATGATGGGAAGACCTTCCTCGTTCAGGAGCTGGAGTTTGAGTATCGGCAAACGAGTACAGTGCATTTGCGGGGCACATGCACCTTGTCTCCTTGTGTTGCACTGTGATCTGCACCATCTCCCAAGATCTCGCTGATCTTTTCCGACAGTTTCTGCAGTTGTTCTGCGGAAAATTTGGTGTCTGTGTCTGAGGATGAGCTGTGGCCGACGTTCTCCAGAGAGCCGAGCAAGCCCTGTAAAGCTGAATAGCGGTCTGAGACATGGCGATGTACACGTTCAGTATAACTCCCTCACCTTCTCTTCTGCTGGTATCGAGGTCCTTGGTGTTCCCGATGGTGTTGGACATGACATAGACATGAGTGATTACGTGAGAAAGTACTTATAGCCTTATCTTCCTCCATCATGGCCGTTACCCATGTCACTACCCGACCTAATACACCCAAAAAAACCCGGAGGAGCCTTGCGAAGAGAAAAGCAGCCATCAATGGAAATGCACAGGCCAGCTCAACGAAACGAAGCAGTGTGGACGAAGACGAGAACATGGAGCTGGATCCTATCGTTGCAGGACCCATAGAATCAAACGACGCCCGGGGGGACGACGAACTCGAAATCGACGTCGACCCCGACTCTGCACCTCAACCCCAATCAGTACCATCATTCCCCGCCCTCCCAGCTGCTGCCGCACAATCGGCCACACTCAAACCGGAGGCCCGACGAATTCCCATACCACCGCATCGCATGACACCAATCAAAAAAGATTGGATTAATATATTCTCGCCTCTTACAGAGATTCTTGGCCTGCAGGTCAGAATGAACGTTCAACGGAGATGCGTCGAAATCCGGGTATGCATTCGCCAGTCGTTCATCAATACACCTAACACTGCATATAGACGTCGAGACACACGAAAGACGTTGGCTCGATACAAAAAGGAGCCGATTTCGTCAAAGCTTACGCGTTGGGTTTCGATGTCAATGTAAGCAGTGTGAACCATGCCTGGCTATTGCTCAATGGACGACATTGAAGGATGCCATCGCACTTCTTCGTTTGGACGATCTTTACCTCGACTCTTTCGAAATCAAAGACGTGAAAACGCTGCACGGCGATCACTTGTCGCGTGCCATTGGTACGCAGGTCTCCGTGGTCTCGACCATTATTTATCCCTCTTCTAGGCCGGATAGCAGGACAGGATGGAAAGACGAAATTTACAATAGAAAATACAAGCCGCACGCGAATCGTTCTTGCAGACACGTTTGTCGAATTTCGTTGCATCCTTCCCCCACTTTCTGATGTCATCGATTAGAAAAATCCACATCATGGGATCATTCCAAAACATCAAAATTGCGCGAGATGCAATTGTATCCCTTATCCTTGGTTCACCTCCAGGAAAGGTATACGCCGGATTGAGGACCGTAAGCAGTCGGATGAAACAACGGGCTTTATGATCTCAACTATCGGACTGTGTATCTTGTGAGCCTTAGTACTGTACCATTTCGATTGATTCATCGGCCCCTGTGACGCGTGACATGGTTGACCAAATCTTTGGTTCGTTCTTTGTTAATTTCGTCATCGGCCGAGAAGGTGGCTTGCTGAGAGGCCCCACAGTGTGTGACACAGCCAACCAAATTTTTGGTTCGTCATCTGGGCCTGTGACGCGTTATAAAGGGGAAATTTCGTCTCGTCAAGTGCCCGTGTGACGCGTGACAGACGAATCAATCGAAATGGTACAGTATTACATACGACGAGTTGACTACCACAAAGACCAGTGGACACAAAGCAGTGAATACACAGTACAAATCCGAACAACAACGGCGGAAGTAGACTGGTCGGCAAGTGCCTCACATTATGTCGTGGTTCCCACTGTCTGGCCATGAGCTTTACCTTTCTTCTTAGACTGCTCGAACTGGTCAACGACAGTCTGCTTCAACATGCTGCGCAAGTTAGAATCGTTGCACGTAATCGACACACGCATACTTACTTTTCCCAGGCGGCCTCGTCCAGGGGAGGATCTCGTCCATCCCCAACCATGACCATTTTCCCGCGACTTGGGACTCCGTTGACGATGAAGAATATCCATCCGGGTCCAGGGGGATAGATATTACCGTTTGGGGGGCCGGAGAGGGTAATGTTTTCTCCACTGTGGAATGATGAGACCGTCAGATATACTAGCCTAGAGTTCGCGTGTACTGCGTGCGTGACAAAGCCTAGATCCATCAATGCGACTTGGAAAAGAATTAGCCGATGACTGTAGATAGGGACGGAAGAGGAATCACCCTTGATCGTTGATTCGGTGGCGTTCATCCAAAAAGGTACACTGGCGTCCATCTCAAACGGTTGTGCATAATAGATATTGTGGGGGAGCCGCGTGATGACAGGTCGCTCTGCGTTCATATAAGGTGGTTGGAATCGTTCTACTCTGTACTCCGTCCCATATTTGACTTCGCTCCTGTCCAGGTTGGGATTGCTTCCGGCAACCAAGATATCCGCAGCAGGTGTCAATGTCGCCACTGAGTGGTACATACGAGGTATCAAACTCGATTTCACACCCACGGTGGAGAATCGTTGGCCAAGGGGTGCATCGGGCGTGTACAAAACCGGCGTAAGATTTGGATTATCCGCGTTTGACTCTCCGACCTGCTCTTTAACATTGCCATAGCCAGATATCCCAGACTTGGCGCCATTGACAATAAAGACTTGCCCGGTTGGGAGTAAAACAGCGTCAGGCATATGCCTTGGTTCAGGAAGGGACTCTATTTCCCATCCAGCGGCGATTCCGGCAGCAGTTAGTGTAATCCTCGCACACTGGTTGGACGCGGGGTCTTGTGACGACATTTCGTAGCCAGGGGTAGTGTCATCGATGGTGGAGCCACCACATACCAGAATCTCCGGCGTGTAATCGTTTCCAGGGGATAGCGGGAGGAGAAGGCCGACACCCGCCATAGGATATGTGACACGGACTCCGTTGGGTATCCGTGGGAGCCTTTGTTCTGTGTTTGCTTTCCAGTCGTAGATCATGGCGTCCTGATTGGCAGCCATGAACACTTTTCCATCCGGGAGAGTGAAGGCGATCGGAAACAGGTTCGCATTCAACGTGTCGACAAAGAACGGTAGATGGATTGGCAAACCGTTTGAACCATGAATTGACTTGGGTGGCCAATATTCCACGGTTGGATTGTTGACCGTTGCATTATTGATCCAGCCACCTTTTTTGGATCCCCCGATAATCATCGCGCTGCCGTCAGACAACCTGATGACGGTGTTGTACCACCTGGGGCTTGCCATTCGGATACGAGCATGGTTCTCGTACATGTAGCAGTGAGAAACATCGCGGGAAAGGCACGGATGGAAGAGGCGAACGGCTTGCAGGCCGTCCAAGTGACCAAAGTCTGCAGCAGAGGTGAAACTCTCGATGACGGGGTTCCCTCCAACGTTAATTAAGGTCCCATTACCCAGAAAGGTACCACCGGCGCAGAACGAATTCGACTGTATTCTCAGAGGCATGACGGCTTGCGTATCAAGGTTGTACAGCGCCCCCCAGGCTGGGTGGCCATCGATCGATATCGGGTTGTGCTCCACCTTGTCGATTATGAGAGCGTGACTTGGAGATATGACAACCAGTTGCATAGCAGCGACGCCCGTGGAACCGCGTTGCACTAGAGTCCATTGGCTCCCATCGTAACTGTGAACGCCGTCGTCCAGTCCAGTCGGTGCGGACTTCACGTTATTGTAATCATGACCTCTCGTTACGATCATGGCGTCGATGTCAATGATCGGGCTAGCCACTCCCTCGGCACCCCTTCCGGTATGTTCGATCTCGATGAGGTGTTTGCCATACGGAAGATCGTACTTCCAAAACAATCGCTGCTGAGTGCGCGGGACGTAGCTCCAGGAATCGATGGCGTCCACTTGTTGACTGTCGATGAAAACCGTCGCAATCCCGTGCATTCTGTCTTGTGATCCGAACCACTCGATGCCAGTGCCGACGAAAACAAAGGATGCTCGCGCGCCAGGTTCGTCGGTCCAACGAGATGTGCCTTCGATGTACGAGCTGGAATAAGATTGGCTCCATGGTCCACGATACTGAATCAGCGGGGACGACGAGTCGTAACTTTTGGCGCCAGGCGGGACGTAAAATGGTAAGAAAACCTTGGGTTTGTCTGACCCCGGTGGGGTCTTGCCACTCCAAGCAGAGTCGCGAGCTAGAGCGCACAAAGCGAGTGCTAGAGAGAGCCAAGGATTCATTTGCATCTGCCTCGTGAGTGCGGTGGACAACCAAGTGGAGATCACGTGTTGACATTGTTGAATTTGATCTACGGATTCTACGCCAGCAAACCCATGTATTTGCGAGTATCTTACGTTCCTGCTATAAATGTTATTGTAACTATGCGTAACATGTCATGACATTGGTTGAAATGGGAGAAGAAGATCACGGAATGAAATGTTCGGCCGATGTGTGAAACCCAATCAGATGAGACGAGTTGAGTTGAATGTAAAGCTTATGCCAATTGTCCATGCAAAATGAAGGATGATTAGCACGATCTGTGATACCCACCACAAGGACTCTATGATCGGGTTTTGCCCTTGCCCTTTCCACTTCTTCCTACATCACCGGAAGACGGCAGTCCGCCAGCGGCGTACTGAGGCAACGGTTCCCATACCCGAATCGTATAGTCGTCCGAACAGGATGCAAACATCCGTTCGTTCCGTGGATTCCATGCAACTGAATTAACGCTTCCCACTCCATGTCCCGGGAGGATCTCAAGGAGCACACCAGTGTCCCGGTGCCAAACATAAACGTTGCGGTCTGTGATCACTGCGTCAGGAAAAGATGAGGGACAACAACACTATACAGACCTTCACTTCCGCTGACCACAAAGTTACCATCAATACCTCCGAAGCAACTCCGGATGACGTGGTGACCTTGATGTTGCCCAGTAAACTTGCGTGCGAGTCGGCCCTCGTTCAAGTCCCACAGATGTACCTCCTATCATATGGCTCATCAATAAACCACCCGGGATCCAAATTTAAATGTTTCTCACATCTGGTGCATGGTTAATCAGTGCGAATTGGGAGTCCTCAGATATTTTCACGCTGGTTAGTTCACCGTCTGTAGGAAGCGACCTAAACAACCCTTGTTCGGTCAGCTGGAAGCAACAAGGGCGCGACGCTCACAGCTCAATGGCCTTGCTCTTTAAATCATAGACAATCATCCGATTCTCCGACGGTCGGCCTCCATTCACTGTGGCGCCGTTCCCGTTGCTCGTCGGAGGCGGTGTCGGTTCTCGACTGACACCTCGACTAGCATCTCCTGTTGATGGTGGTATTGAAATATAGTCCATCCCAACGGTGACAAGCCGCGTCATGTCTGGAGTGACAGCCATATCAGTAACACGAATGGGCACACCGGACCAATCGTCTCGAAGTTTTCCAGCCATATCCTGGAAGCAAGGTAAGATATACTCATGTACACTCCTGTAAATGCACATACCCAAGAAAATATCTTGCGGTCCAAGCTTGCTGACATGAAGCCCGAGCCGTCTGGTAACCATACGAGCGCCGACACGGTCTCTGAATGAGAGTCAAGAGTGTGTATGCACTTTCCGGTCTAGTAACACTTGGTATGTCACCCCTTCACAATAGGAGAGATGATCGTTACCTTGGTATCCCAAAGCAATATTAACTGGTCCGCGGAGGTAGCCAGGACTGAGTCGTCAAGCGACCACGCCAATGCGCCGACAGGGAAGGGGTGTTCCCGGAGTGTAAACTCTACCACACACTCACGAGAGGAAGGCTCAGCATCCAACTACAGGCGGTGTTAGTCCTGATTCCACGCAGAGCATGAAACACTTGCCCCGATCCGCCAAATTATAGCCGTCTTATCCTTGCTCGCGCTCGCCAGACGTAAACCATCATGGCTCCAGGCCACGTTCCACACTTCGTCCGTGTGTACGTCAAGGACGGTAGTTGTTACGCAAGGGAAATCCTCTCTGTCACAATGGTGGTCAGAGAACAATGAGAAAGACGCAGCATTCATTGGAGCGTTGTGATATAAGCAATGCTCTCTTTGATAATATCTCGACTGTGTCAACAGAGCGGCGAGTCGACGGGAAGGGATCATCGTCGTAGAGGGTATAAATTCTGTTATAATGTTCGTTTACATCACCATGAAAAGAAGGGCATAGCAGCTTACGTTGCAGTTCGGTGAGTAGCGTTCTTCGCGACGTTCCAGATGCACCATCCCACGATGCGCGCCGTCGTAAGTCCTCAGGGTCCGAGCACATCATCAGACTGACGGGAAAGATGAGCATGTGATGATCTAATCCGGAAATCTTTTTTATGCGTACCTCGATAATGTGTGTAATTGCTCTGCGTTTGTGCTGAGTGGGGCCAATTCGTTTCGCAGGGTCTGCAGCGCGGCTGTTGTCTTTCGGGCCTCCAAGAGTTCGAGGTATTTCTGCCTGCTGATTAGAAAGTGTGCCTCCTAAGAATAGAGGTGTCAGAGCCGTCGAGTCGTATGATAAACGCGTGTCGATCGTACCCAGATCGCCTCGTCGTCTGCCGCAGTAAGGTGTGAGAGCAACGATTCTGCGCTTGCCCAGTCTGCGTTGAGAATATGCTGGCGGAATTCGGTGACTTCGGGTGCCTCCAGGGAGTAACCCGATTCTGCTTCGAGAGTGGCAGCAGATTCACTACAGGAATGCTACTCAGCACAGAGCCGATCAAAGGACGATGACTTACATATAACCCACGTCTCGTAGACTCTGTATCACTAATCTGACGAATTCTTCCCTGTCTACATAAGGGTCCTCGTACAACGCGGTGCCGGGGAGGGAGACACGCGCTATGGAGGAACTGTGCTTGGGGACGCCGTTGCTCATTGAAGGGGACCCGTTGAGCTTGAACCCGTTGACGGTAGTGATGCCATTAGAGCGGGTTGCCTTATCCAAAGTGATGGAGGACGGGCCGGCCTCCGAGATGGGGCTGATGGATGTCGATGAAGTGGATGGTTTGTCTGGACAGGGAATGTACATTCTGTCCGTCTGTGTGCGGTCGGTGGAGGTGGAGGGATTGATGGACTGGCTGTCTATTCGTTGTCTCTTGTAGACCCTGGCCGAGTCTGCAAAGGATCAGAGCATAGGCCGGGTTGGGTTCGCGAGAAAGCGCACCTGAGGGGGCAGCAGGGGTGGAGTCACCCTCGGAATCCTCTACGAGAGCGCGAGGACGTGTCGAAGGAACTAAGGAACTGGGTGGCTGTGTTTGGAGAATGGAGTGTCTTGACGTGGCGGTAATTTGGCTTGGTTCCAGCCTTGAAGCAGGTCCCTGGCGTGTAGGACGGGCGTCCTGGGCAAAGTCCAGTCGGGTGATTGGATCAATGGTGACTAGTTTGCTGTTGGAATGGTTGGATTAACATGCAGCACCCCCAGCGTTGCAAGTGTAGATCTGAAGTGTTTTCTGGTGGGCAATGGGTCAGCGAAAGAGAGGGACTGGCAAGAGCCTTGGTCTCGCTGTTGACGGGCTCGGGCTGTGAGGCCTGCTCACGTATTGAAAATGGAAGGCGACCCCCCTTCCATTTCATTACGAGGGGGGGTTGACACATATTACTCCTAGTTACGAATGCTCATATATTGACACATTAGACTACCCTGCCACCGTGGAAAATCAAGGCAGAAGAATAAAAGGGCCTCTGTAAATCGCAAACTATGCTGCATGAAGATGCTCGATGTGAAAAAAAAGTGTAACGTTTTGTATGCGATAGCGATAAATAACAGATGCATGCAAGTGGCAAAATTGCCAGTGTTGGTATGGGTTCCGTAAGTTTTCTTGAGTCAATACTTGGGTTCTTGAGATATAGATATAGTACGTAGAACGGAATAGAACGCGAGTAGGGGGTTAATGCTGGTGTTTTTGATGACGATGCAAAAATGACGAAAAAGAGTAAACCAGTTCATAGGCGCAGCCTGTTTTTCCTTTCCTTTCCTAGAGCATGGACGTTTTTGAGTGAACGACAGATGAGGGCACCATCGGTTAGCAAGCGATACTACCAGCGACTTGCAGTACGCTCACGTTCCCTCAGGCCACTGCGTCCATTCCCGTAGCCAGGCGCATCTCGGGAAGATCCCCGACCCTGAAGTTCGTGCGTGCGGTAACGTCCACGTCTTTCGTTGTGAGCGACAGGAGCGACCAAGGCCAGGTCTTCAAACTCCTGAATGCCCAGCACCATCTTGGGAAGAGGAGAACTGTTGCGTCGAGCAGTCGGACGACCCCTAGGCAAGGGAGCACAGGTCCAGTCAAACACCTGCTCCACACTACCTCGGCTGTCTTGTTGCCTGCGGGACTCTGGTGCCACTACACCTTGGTGAGTCCGTGAAGGTGAACGGGAGTGGCCGTCGGCATATTGCGATGGTTCTGGTTCGCGACGACGACCGCGGGGTGTCGATTCTAGCGTAGAACGCAAGCCAGACGCAGTAAGCAATGAAGCCAATTTTGGAGTCGGAGGGGATGGCCGCGGATTATGGTCAACGGTATTGCCCGAGGGAAGGGCGTGCGATCGTTGGGGGGAGCTTATCTGGAGAAGCGAAAAGTACGCTGGCAGACTCGCACGGTTGCGGCTCTTTTTGGTTTTCGACCTTACAGTCGACTTGTCCTTCTCTGGCTCCCGAGATAAGATAGGTAATTCATGACGGCGGTGATGAGACGTTTCATGTGCGGGATCAAGTTCGTCATCTGTGGAAGAAGGAATATGACTTAAAGAGGAACTGGAGGAAGTGCGGCGGTGCAAGAGGGGGATCATGGAATGGTGGTTGGTTGCGGAAGGTCGACGAGTGTACATTAAGCTGGATGGTTTTGCGGGATGGTGCGAGGCAATGGAACGGATGGAAGGGTCGATACCGGGCTCCACGCAGTCAGCTTCGTATCCGGAATCATCGTCTATTCCGACGGTAGGTTCGTCATCTTCGGCATCCGTAAAGACGGACCAAGAGACAGACGAGGAAGATGAGGAAGTGGAATATCTGTCGCGTTTCCGGAAGTTGGTGAGCACATTCCCTAGGACCGAAGGCATTAGGGCGGGTACTTCGCCACCGAGGGCATGGTCGATGTAGGGCGAAGAAAGGGCGCTGCTAGCGGAGGAGATTGAGGGCGAGTTGTGAACGTCGAGGACCTCGCACTCGTCGCTACAGTATGCACGACTGGTTTACACGTGAGGGACGTCCTGGACATCCGGAGGGGTACCCACCTGTCGTCAGGAAGCTGCCTGGAGCATGTGAGGCAGATCTCCTCGTACATGGGATCAACAACGAGCAGGGCAAGAGGGAGGGGGACGGAGCGCTGTCTGGGAGGGAGAACGTAGGGACGTTGGGGAGAAGGACGGGAGAGCTGGACTGGTGTTTAAATATGGGGACGGCACAGGAGGAATGGAAATTTCACAAATTGGAGTAAGAAATGACTCAAAGCGGACAAGACCAAGGCCATGTCACATATGACAAAAAATTAATATCTAATCTGCAAGCGCCCTCAAAAGGGTATGTGCTCGCACGTTTGACTCATGCCGCCATCACCGCTCCCCAATGGCGAGAATGTGGCGACCGTTTGGGTCATGGGGACAAGGGACACCACAATCCGAATCACGCCATCACCTTGTGGCATGACCGGTGTGTCTGACATTTGGCCGCCCTTGCGCGAAAAAAAATCCCGATTATGTGCAGTGCAGCACGGCCCATCTCGCAAATCCTTTGGTATCTCCGAGCTGACGACACAGGAGTATGTATTGTGTTTCCATAACGTTCGCGCACCTTCCCAGTCTGCCTTGTCTCCGCCGGAGTCAGTATCAGTGCACTGTGTGAAAAGGTGCCTTGACGATGGAGCCTTGGTGCCGGCGTGCCTAGCAGGGCCAAAAACACATATCAGGGCAATGTAGATCGGGTCAGGAATCCGAATGAATAAAATCGACAGCGTAAATCGGTGGGGAGATACAATCAGACCGTCCACATGTACGGCAATCGTACTAGCTTGGCAATGTGGCATGCTGCACGTCGTCATTACTACCACAAGGGTCTCTGAGACCACCCAGCGACGACACCGACGAGATTGGATTTGGGTTTTCCAATAACTCTTCCTCGTTTTGCAACACATTACGCCCAGTGCCATTGCTTTCTACAGGCGGGAGTGCTTTTTCTCCCGTCCGCATTGCGCCAGAGCTGCGGGAACTGGCACGAGGAGGTGGAATGACCCGATCGGAACCTCCCATAACCTCGTCTGCGATGGCGCCACTTGAAGACGATGCCTGGGGACTATGCGTAGGAGGCGGTAATGGCTTGTCCAGCTTGGTGCTCTCTCTCCGAGATAGGAGTCCCCTGAGTCGCTCGTTGGGTCCTGCAGCACGCAAGCTGCCAAGTGTGGACTTGCGAGGTATCGGTTTCTCAGCCACGAGGGTCTCTAGCATATTGGTAGGAGCAGAGACATTTTTCAGTACTGACAGCTTCTGATGCAAAAATTGCGTATCTGCTAGCATCCTTTGCAAATGATCAGATATTGATGGAGATTTCAGCACATGTCACATGCCTGTCCTTGGCCTCCTGGCTCTGTAACTCGATTTGACCGTACTCTTCGGAGAGGCGGTGATTGATGACAGCAAAGACTTGTGACATCACATACTACAAAACGCATGAATGACAGCGGCGACAAAACTGTTCAACGGACAAACCTCCACGATCGGTGCGGATAGATACCGCGAGAGGACCTTGTGCAATGTGACGGTCTCTTTGATCAAAAGCTCCATATAATCATTGACGCCATCGCCGCCTTGCTTTGGTACATCCCAGTTAACCACCTGTCGTTTCGTTAGCTCATAGTCCCAGATACGTGGCGTATGACTGACCTGCAATGACTTGACGTGGGCACTGATCCTGTCACCCATAATAGCAACCAATTTCGAATGGATCTCGTTCTGGTGTTCTTGGAAATCCTTTTACCCCGTCATCAGCCCGATAACCCACAGACAAGACGAACCCGGACGCACCCGCTTGAGTTTGTCAAACTCGATGAGCATGACTGCCTGGTTTGGACTAAGATGGCGCCGGAATGTTTCGCGCACATATGGAATGAGCGCCACCATAATGGAGAGTGACTGGGAAGCAAGGGCTAGACCGGTCGATAAAGTTCGCACGCAGTGCAAAACAATAAGAAAAGTACTAACCAAGATGCTTTGCTGTGATGTTCTTCAGCCCAGCGGAGCGCATGGCACCCGCCCCTAGAACTACTTGACAGGTCCTTGAATTGAACGCTTTGAGAAACTCGATGATACGGCTCATTGTGTCCGTGTTCAACATTGGAAGATTGACTACGAGCTTCAGATATTCCAACAAAAGCCCCAGAACAGCCCCGGTCGCTGAGACGCAGAAATAGGGTCGCTCTTCGATGTGTATGTACTTGGCCAGTAGCACTGCTGAGCCATTTCGTTTGACATGAGCGGACGTGCCTTTGTCGTTCGTCGAAGGCGAAGGTGGAGCGACCAATGGCGCTTTGGCCCCAATAACGAGATCAGGAGAATCCCGAACGGCAGAGTCGACCAACACATCAGCGGCATGCTGGACCGCGGGTGGGACGTCCATTTGATTCCATTGTTCATCTTCCACCAGCTTGGCGGACTGATTGATCCTTGATTGGTGGAAAGCTTGCAGGAATAATCGGGCCTGGGCGAGAACCGATCATGTAACCGGTCGACATGGAGCAATGAATTGAGGGCGCGAACCTACCTGACCAAGGATTGTACCTCTTAGTCCCATAATCATGCGTCGGCAAATGACTTCGCATTTAATGACAAAGTCCCATGACAAATTGAAGAACACGAGGAAGCTCGGCAGATCTAGTTGGGCGAGCTGCTCTGAACGGTAACCAACGACTTTGGCAACTAGCTTGTGCGAGAAGTCTGTTGCAGAAGAGAGGATGTCCGATAGCTCTTCTTGTAGAGCCGCAAGGTTTATCGATGCGGGTGGAGATCTGTGTCGGAGTCGAATACAAGACACGGGCGCAAAGCAAACGGTGTCTACTCACATGTGACTCTCGAGAACGTCTCTCAGGGCGACGTTCTGGGCCTGGAGCCCTTCGATGCCGTTCAAAAGACTTTTGCACGCATTGGAGACAGTGGAAGAGAAATCCTCCTGGGTCATTGAGCGTAAAAGGCTGGGAAAGCCACCATGATTGTGTGAGATGAGGATACAACGTCCATCAAGTGTGCTACATGCCTTGTTACCGCCTTGGGACTCGTTTCATCCTCATCAGGATCAAATGACGGCAAATGCTGCAAAGTGATGATGAATCCCTGAGCAATCGTGAAAGAGGGAGAGGTTGCACCTACGTGTTTCATGATCCCTTTCACCTCGGACATGACAACTTGCCGCCAAGTAACGATTGCTTCTCGAATACCATTCGTACGCAAAAGGCCCTGGAGCAGCGGCCGCAGACGGTCCTTGAGGGAGATGTCCGTGTTCCCAACGGGATGAGAAGCCTCGGAATCCAAGTCCACGCGATCAAGCAAGTCGGCTTTGAGTGCAGAGACTAGATCTGCTGTCAGTGACAGGGTTATCTCGGTATGCATAGCCTGGAGATGAGCGGGTAGAGAATGGAAGGCAGTGAGACATGACAAGGGCACGGAAGACAGGGGTGAGCTCTCGGTGGTGGGTTGTATTTGGGATGGGGTGGACCCTGTGGTAGGGGAAAGCTGAGAAGGGTCATCGTCCAATTGACGCGTAGGCCGCTTCGCAATTGGACCGAGAGAGACAGCGGCATCTTGGGGGGACGGATTAAAGAGAGACTGGATGGTGTCAATGACATCGAGTGCTTCGCCCCATTGAGCTGCAGCGACTAAGCCTTTAGCAACCGAAGACATTTCAACGACGGAGGCGAGTTCGCGGACTGCAAGAGTTACGGTCGCAATATTGGAGAGTCTGCATTCTTTACGGACGATGTGGAGGCCACGGATGGCGGTGTTATCGAGATCGTTCAAGAGTGTGCGCAGTTTGCCTATGCGATCTAGACAATGCTCGGATTCTGATTGGAGGTCTTGCAAATTGGTGAGTGCAGCAAAGAAGGAGGTGGAACGAAGGGATATTTCACGGACGAGGTGCTGTTCGATGGTGTCTGCGTGGTGGGAGAGCTTTTCTAGGAGTGGGAGAGAGTAGGAGAGCGAGGAGGGATCGGAAGCACCTTCGTCACCCTGCACGCGTTCTGTGACCGCGTCGAACGTGTTAGGGTCTGCAAGATTAAAGTTTGGGTCAAAGAAGACGGAGGGGACGGTGTGGAGGGGAGTGAGTAGCCTGGGTGTGGTGGGAGCGTCGGACTGAGGGGAAGCGGCTTGGACGAAGCGATCCCACTCCGGGGCAATTGCGCGGAGGTAGGGGTCAAAGTCCTTGCGCTTTACGCGAGGGAGGACGGCGGGTTGTACGGGAGGGAGGGCCGAATGTGCTTTTGGGGGCGCGTGACGCTTGTGCGGGTTGTTGAGCACATTGGACACGGCTGGGTGGGATGAGCAGAGTGGGGGAGTGGGGTAGGGTATACATACCGTTGAAGCCCTGCGTGGTGCTGGACCAGGCGTCGGGGATGTGCACGCGGGGGAGGGCGGCAAAGGTGTCGTTGGCGGGACCGTCGGCAGTTGTGGTCTCTGAGATGCTCGCTGGTCCTCTTCTGCTCGCCGGGTCCCATGTGAACCTGAACGGGCGCGTCGGCGCTGTGTCTGGCTGTGAGCGAGGGAGGGACGACGCTGAGTCGGATGGTGTCGACATGGTCTGACCGCAACCATGATGGACTTCCCCGCTTTCTTTTCACGCTTCCCCCTCCACACCAACCCGCCCGTCAGCGTACAGACCCGTCTCCACGTTGTACAGCCCACCCTTTGGATAGCGCCCCCGCGCAACGCCGCTGCACTGCTCAGCACCGACGTCGAGTGTCTCAAATGGCAGGCGTATCTCGCCCTCCGCGGTCTCAACCACATCGCTGTCCGCTGGGACATCTCTCCCGAAGGCGCCCTCGACGCCCGTCTCCCAAACCTCCATCTCCCAGACGCATCCCCGCGTCTCCTTCCCCCGCGCGGCATCCCCGCCTGGGCAGACGAACGTCTCGACCACGCTCCCGATCCCCTTGACGGCTACCGCGACCAGTCCGCCAAAGACGAGAGCCATGCCTGGATCGCCCTCCTCGAAGGCGCCGTACACGCGGCCCTGGTGCGTTCTCCACCACTCCCGCTGTCATCGCTCATGTCTTCCCTAGTTCCTCTCCCAACCCGACGCTTCTCCTCTCTTCCAGTCCAACTCGGGCAAAAGTCGTGCCCTATTCACGGTTCTTAATCCTCCGCCTCCCCCTTCCACCGGCTTTACTTCTCCCTTTCCTCCCTTTGGTGCCAAGGTCGATTCGTCCTCGGTCCAAGCGCGTTTTGTTGAAGCTATTGCTGCGCTCTCTGACCGTCTTGCCGCCGACAAATGGTTCCTAGGCTCCCAGTACGTCCCGTTCCCCGCTCACGTTCTCTCCCTGACCTCTCGCAGGAAACCCACCGCCCTCGATGCACTCGTCTTTGCGTATCTCCACACGCTCCTCCATAGCAGCGACGAATCCACACGTATTCAAGTCGCTCGCCGTCCCAATCTCATCGCCTGGGAGCGCTCAGTCAGATCTCAGGTACAGGCCGCTTTCTGCCTCGCCCCCACGGCTGCCTAGCAATTTTGGTATATTCGGTATATTCGCATGACACGAAGTTATCTATCAACGAATCCTTGTTCCGATTTGTGTATGATTCCATCACATCAGTCCAAGTGGCTATTTATCTTGTTCGTTCCATTGCCGTTGAGGATGCCATGTCCATTCGACTTGACCTTGACAGGCTTGCCGTCGAATCGCTTCCGGAGTGCAACGATCATTTTTGTAAACCTGCACCGTACACACTTGGTCATGACACACCACTAACGTGCCACCAACACCTACCAGAACCAATTGAGACCTTGGAGCATTAGGTTGGTCACTCCGTAGATCATGATGTAAAACAGAGGAAGTTGGGTATAAACGCCATTCAATGTAACGAAAAAGTCATACGACTGTGCAACACTGAGCATCCAAAAGAAGCAGGACGACTTGAAACGTACCATCTTTATACCCCAAGCTAGCCGAAAAGAGAAAAAGGTGGATAACAAGACGATACCGTTCACCCACTGCAGTTGGGATCCGGTCTTGCCCGTCTTATCTAAGAACCTGCTGCAAGATAGCATCACGGCTCATACGGTCCGACACGCACTCGAACGCACCAATTTATGTTGAGAAAGATTGTGCTCCTGCAGCCACGTCAGTGTACGAACGTGTCATGTCGTGCAGGATATTACGTACACTTCCCAGAGCAGAAAACGAACGACGTAGTAGTGTACGAACGGGCGCTGTCGGGATAGTCAGAGACGCTGGGAGAGCAACGGAAGCGGACACTCGCAGTAGCAAGCACAAAGATGAGGAGACAGCCTACGCCTAGTGAAAGCGTCAGGCAGAGAGGATGGACGATGCACTAGACAACTTGCCATGGACGACGAATCCAATTTCGGTAAAGTGAACGATGCACTCGACCGCGTCCCAGATGAAATAGCTGACAGGTGGGGTGAGACGGTGTGACAACTGTGACGAGGGACATTCACCCAACGGCGATTGCCAACAAAAAGGTAGCATTGGGATAGGTTCCGAAGGCGCGATCATTGTCGAGACTTTTGGCACCGAGACACTGCGAAGCAAGCACGACGGCGACGATGGCATGAACGAACGAGACGGTATGCATGTCCCTGTGGAGTGTCAGTGTTTGGGAGAGGTGGGCGTGGAAGGAGGTACCAGTTTTTTCGTGTCCTCCTGTCGGCCTTGCCATAGGACACGGGAAAGAGGGTCCTGGCGATGGCTGGAGAGAGACTGTATTGAAGTGCGGTGAAGAAGAGCCACGCGATGACGACGATGTCAGCAAACTCGGGGAGAACGCTGAGCCCGTATTTGAGAGCCAAGGGACGGACGACGTCGCGCGCTTGGAGACGAAGCTCGGTGATCATGATGGCGGAGAGCAAGGGACAAGCAGCGGGAGACGGCAAGCGGATGTATTGTTATTAATATTACCTCATGCAACACAAGGTATTGTTGAACAAGGCGGACTGTGTAGTTGTTCCAAACATGTACATTTGCATAGATGCACACAAGCTTGCTCGTCGACGATAAAGACGTATAAAAAAGATGCAAGGATAAACCAAGAATGAGGCTGCGCAAAGAGAACAAAGAGGCGAAGAAAGAAAAAGAAAAGACAGCGTATGGGAGACGAGTGAGGGAGCAGGGAGCAGAGTACATGCAGTAAGGAGGAACATCGTCCAGTGTTTTGGAGGATGAGATAGACTGTGTGTATGGTAGAGTGCTAAGGAATGTGGAGATTTGTGTATAGGCTGGAAGTGCGTCTGCCCTGGAATGAGGGAGGGGTATGGCCGGGCGGCGAGGGTATAAGAAGACTAGGCATCACATCACGACGCAATTGCAACCTGTTTGCGGTGGTGCGTATGGGTCCTCACCCTTGCCGACGGGACCCCATACGGAGGGCACCTAGAGGGGGGTGAGGGCTCGAATGGGGTGGGGAGGGTACGACGCACGAGATGGTCCTTGGTCGTTTTGCAGTAGCGTATTAGGCTGTGAACATTGTGAGCGGGGACGAACGAGGGGAAAGGGGTGGGTGTATGCGGTACCTTGCACTGGCCTCGCTGACTCGCATGCGTGGGCGTGCGAGGTCCTCACGGAGGCGCTGGTTGTGTTCTGTGAGTCTGCGGAGCTTGAGCTCGGACATGGACTGTTTGTGAGGACGCGCGTTCATGGCGGTGGTGGACGACAAAGACGACGACGAGGACAACGACGAGCAAGGCTGATTCAGAGTGCGAATTCACCGGAGAACCCTGGGAATTGTCACTGTCGGAGTTTCAATTATAACCCCTGTCCACCATGCAAGTCGACCACGACGACGACTGGCTCCGACTCCTCGACGAGTGCGTCCCTCGTTGCTGATCTGCTCGCCGCTCACTCCCCCGCCAGCGACGACGACACAACCCTCGTCGACAGGACAGCTCTCGTCGACCGTCTCACCCCTGCATTCGCCACCCACCACCGCGCCGGAAAAGAGTTCATCAGGCACGCCTTCATTCCTGTCCTCCATCACACACAGCAGCTCCACGATGCCATCCACCACGACGTGTTCCCCAGGCGCGCGCACGGCCTCGCACGCCTCGACGACGCCTCCCTCCGTTTCGAGAATGCCGCACGCTGTGACATGACCGCCGCCCAGTCCGTCTGCGACGACACAAAGGCGTGTCCACCCCGTCCCTTGCCCTCTCTCATGACCTCGCCCCTCCCCACAGCGCTCCCTCGAGGTTCTCTTCGCCACTCTCGACGACCTCGCCCGCCAAAGCGATCTCCTCTTCCAGACGTTCAAAACCACCATGCACGACCACGGTGCACCGTGTTTCTTCCCTATCGCGCTCACATCTGACCCTACTCCCAGTCCAGCGGCTTCGTCGCTCCACCGATCAAATGCCCGTCGACGCCAAACGACTCGTAGCCAGTCTCGACAACAAGGCAAAACATCTTGGCGCCGAAGACCATGCAAAGGCCAAGGAAAACCTTCTCCGTGGCATCCTCGAAAAGTATTGACCGCGCACGTTTCTTGTCGCACCCTACTGTATTGTAGTGTTAGCTGTCTAAATGTCTTGGCCAAATTTAATTGATTGTCGACGTGTGAAAAGGGTCCTCTGTACTCCAGCTTGGCAGTTCATCCCGCTTTACATACCACCATCACCATCGCCCTTTCAATCTCATCCTGTCTCGTCGTTTCCTACACCAGGGTGTCGCCCGACACTGACACTGACAGGTCAGTGCGAAAAAAAAAACCACTGCACGCACGCTGACACATTCCACAGTTCCTGTGTTTCTCATCCCCCCCTCGAGTCGACATGAGCAGCCGAGGCGGCAGACAGTCCATGTCCGAATTGCGATATCGTCGTTTGCTGGAGCATAATCAGCGCCTACGCGAAGATTTGGCGAGACCGCGAATCCGTGTCAGTGAAGCTAGTGCAAGGTCCGTAATGCCGTCTATCCCCCCTTACACCATCCTCACCCTTCCGCAGTTTAATCAGGCACTGTAAAACTACCAAAGACCATCTCGTCCGTATTACCTTCATCCATCTCTTCACAGTCGTTCACCCCCTCTCAGGTTCCATCTGTATGGGGTCCAGTCCAAAAAGCTGAAGACCCGTATGCACCCCAAAGCTCGCGTGGAACCACTTGCTGTAGCATACAGTGATTTCCTCCAACGAGCACGTCCTCGTCACCCCCATGGGCGGCGATTCTCATACCATTGGCCTGTATTACACCCACCCCGATTTCGGATACTCGTTGTTCTCTGTTCTCTTTTCTTTGTTATCCATCCAGTTAGATTCGAGGTTCGACTTTTCTTCCAACGTTCTACGTTACCGAAACGTCTGTAGCAGACAGACATGTATGCAGGTTAGAACCTACGGTCTGAAACAAGGCTCCTCTACAGCTGTTGCAGGAACTTTCGGACTTCCCCCTCGCTGAGCGTACCAATGAACTGGTTGGCCAGCTGTCCGTCTTTAAAGGCCATCACCGTCGGCAGTGAACGAATCTGCGGGACGTGTTTGATCGGAAGCATAAGCAACAAACCGGAAGGCTAACGTGATACTGTTGTGCGAGCTCGAATTCCTTGTCAGTGTCGACGGTGACCAAGTCGAGAGAACGTCCGCTCCCAGTCTTGACGTTGGCGTCCCCAGTGAGCTTCTCCAAAATGGGGGAGATCATTCTGCACGGTCCACACCAGCTGCACGCCAGATACCAACAAGTCAGACATTGGCAACGCGAGACCATGCAGTCACCAACTCGGCATAAAAGTCGACCAGAACGACCTTATCGCTTGCACCCTCGTTGAGGACGACTTGCTTGAAGGTCTGGGACAGACGCTGTGAGCATCATTCGACTCCGAAAAATCACCTGTGCGCATACCTCTTGGCTGGCATTCAGATATTGCTCGCAACGTCGTTGTGACGAGTGGAATAAGCGCACGTTCCACGGCGTGGCTTGGGTAGCGAGGGCGGCACGTCGTCGAGCCAAGGCAAGGGGGGAGAGGAGCATGACTAGTCAAAGAAACGGTCGATGAGTGGGCTTGTTCATCGCGTAATCGTCCTACTATACCCACGCAAGTCTCGGCATCAAGGAACAGTGAGCTTTCGCAGTGATTCCCAGGACTGCTTAGAGGTGTAGGAAGGACTGTCTTCCCAAATAATGGGCCGCCTAGCCTGAGGGGAGACTACCCAGGACCTTTGCTATGTTTCACGTATGGTCACTAGTTGGATTCGTTTGGACAGAGTGATGGCGAGATACGCAAAATGACAAGCAACACGACCTGCAAGCACCTTTACTACGCGTATTGCCAACAATGCCGCTCTAGGCCTAGCAACATCAATGCGCTACTAGTACTTGATCATGCAAGTACAGGGGCCTTGCCCGTTATGGTGTTTCATCTTTTCCTTCAGTACGGCGATGCCTGCTAGCTCTTTACCGCCTCCATCAAAAAGACAAAGGACAAAAGCCAACGAGACTATTACCAAGGATCTCGAGCTTCACATTACTGCCGCCGTAGCCAATAATGCATCCTTGAACCCTCTTTCCGATCTTCTAGATATTGCTCAGAATGCATCAGACGCGAAGGACATGTCCAAGGCAATTTACAGCTTGTATCGCGTGTTCGTCGTCATCATATCCAGCAATAAACTTGCACCTGGGGGAGGTGACGCCGCAAAAGTCGTACGAAAGTGGGTCTGGGAGCGACTTGACGCCTATGTCAACCTCCTCCTTGGCCTACTGCAGGACGAAGAGGCTACGTTGAGGGTGAGCTGACAATATTCCCGAGTGTTACTCCGATTACACCTTCCCTCCAGAGATCCGCTCTCGATATCCTTTTCTCCCTGCTAAAGCATCTCTCGACTTCGCTAACCAAATCGAATCCCGAGAATCAACCCCAATTCCACTTTTCGCATTTCAAGCATATCGCGCAAGCACTTCTCCTTTGCCCCACTTCTGCCCGACGTGGATCGACCGTGTCCTTTGCGGGAAAGACAGCCCCAGACGTACGGGAGCACTTTGTGGACACCTGGTTTACCGTCCATGATGACATCCGGTGGTGTTTCCTCCGGGAGGGAACGTATGCATCCTGTTGTGATTTAAAACCTTTGTGTAACTTACAGTTCTTTGCTAGCTTCGTACTCTTAAAACACTCGTCCGCTGACCATCCCAATCTACCCGGAAATTTGTTATCCATCCTAGAGAAGTTGACCACCTTTCCGACCGAGCCTTCGGAGCTGAATGCGTGGTGGGTGGAAGAGCTCGGGAAGAAGCCCCCGAAACCCAAGAATGGCAAGACGGGCGAGATCAATGGGGAAGACGACGAGCTACACGATGTGGAAAACGAAGACGAGCAAGATGATTGGAAAAAGTTTTTCGATGACGATCCAAGTGCGAAAAGCACGAAAAAGGTTGTGGGCGTGCAAGGCAGGACTCACCAGCTGACCTTCCATCAATCCCTTCACTCGCTGCGAGCCCACCGCGCCGTGTTT
This sequence comes from Xanthoconium purpureum, assembly GCA_038090075.1. Classification (NCBI taxonomy): domain Eukaryota; kingdom Fungi; phylum Basidiomycota; class Agaricomycetes; order Boletales; family Boletaceae; genus Xanthoconium; species Xanthoconium purpureum. Next base: position 22,279 of record JBBPMA010000039.1, read on the forward strand.
ACACGAACATGGCTCACCTTCCTACCTCACCTTTCGTCTATACCAACCAGTGCCAACCGCGTACTTACGACACGAGCTCTCAATATCATGCATAGAGGCATACTTCCACATCTGACGAGACCAATCCTGGTAATGGACTGGATAACCGCATGTGTTGACATTGGTAAGTAATCTTCGCAGTTCAACAAGTGCATGTTCTCACTTTACTAGGGGGAACTGTGGGCCTTTTGGCATTGAATGCCTTGTTCGCCTTGATTAAAGATTATAACCTGGGAGTAGTCACTTGTCATCTACAACGTTTATTTGACGCCTTGTCTTCAGAGATTACCCATCGTTCTATACCCGGCTCTACGCCTTCCTTGACAGGGATGTTCTCCATCTCAAACACCGCGCAAGGTTTTTCCGACTAACTGAGCTCTTTTTGAGCTCAACGTCAGTTTTCATACTACTTCTTAAACCTATGAACCCAGTGTCGCTGATTTCATTCCTAGTCATCTACCAGCATCACTCCTTGCATCATTTGTCAAGAGACTGTCCCGGCTTTCTCTCACTGCACCACCTGCTGCAATTATCATGATCATACCATTGGTTTATAACCTCCTTAAGCGGCATCCTGCCCTAATGGTGATGATCCATCGGACGCAAGACGTGAATGGTCCCTTCACCGGCGAGTCGAAAATTGTTTCATGTCATCGCTTTCTGACAGTTTGCATAGACCCTTTCTCACCGGATGAAGCCAACCCGAACACCACAGGCGCGATTGATTCGTCGTTGTGGGAGCTTTACACGCATAAGCAACACTATGACTCTGCAGTGTCTACATTGGCACGGATATTCGAAGAGGCGTTCACAAAGCCAGGCTACTCCATGGAAGATTTTTTGGACCACACGTACGGGACGGTGAGCTGCTAGATTATTATATATTGCGTCAGACCCCGTCGCTGAGCAATCCAAACAGCTCATTGAGGCAGAGACCAAGCGTCGGATCAAAAAGGAACCAGCTCTGGCGATGGAGCTTGTCAAAAATCCATTTCCCCTTGCCTCGGACGAGGATGTCGACACTGTTGTGCAGGCTGAACTAGATGCTGTGGGCGAGCTTTGGGTCTTTGGGTGACGGATTGGCTATTTACTTCCTTGTCTGTACCACTGGGTAGTTGGCATACACATAAACATCGACAAACATTCCACCCCGCAGATGCACTAACTGGCACTCGTGAGCGTCTACTGTTGCCAGCATGGACGCGATCCGCGTCTCCAAGGCAAGTGTATGGACGCCGGGGTCGTTTCTCTGTAGCTAAGCGTGCAAACTCATAGGTCGAGAAAGTCTTATGCGGCAAATCAGGGAGCGTCCAGTATGGCTCTGTGCACCTGACAGCACACCACCTCATATTCCGCTATGAAGACTCGGATAAAGAGGAGATGTGGGTGAGTTCTTTCTCGTTTTGCCGCCTAAACCTATGCTGACACTGAGATCAGGTTCCATATCCATTGATCTCGCTCGTCATGCAGCTTCCGCACACTTTGCACGGGCGGAGTCCGATCACTTTTCATACGCGGACCTTCGAGACATTTTCTTTATCCTTTGGGAGCGACCGCGATGCTATCGACGTATTTGAAAGCGTTAAAGAGTTGACGGTGTGCTGTAGGTTGCTCTCACTTCGCAGCAAGTGTTGGTAACAAACAAGTCAACAGCGTCTGTCAACCAGCTCTACGCGTTCTTTTATTCCCCAAATCCACCACTAGATGCTGTTGGAGGATGGTCGATATATTCTCCACGAGACGAGTTTGGGCGAATGGGTGTCGGTACCCGGACGAAGACTTGGCGCTTTACTGACATCAACAAGGAATATCAGGTAGAGTCTTTTTTTCTGGTCTGTTACATTGTTTGATTGGGTTGTCAGTTCAGCCCAACTTACCCATCGCGTTTGGTCGTCCCGACACGCATAAGTGATTCTACGCTCCAGTACGCATCAAAATACCGAAGCAAATGTCGAATACCTGCCCTCACATATTTGCACTGGGCGAACTACGTAATCACCTTTGTTTCGTTCATGTGATGGAATTCCTCAAACACCCACAGGCCAGTATAACTCGCTCGAGTCAACCCATGGTCGGGATCAAACAGAACCGTTCTGTCCAGGATGAGAAACTCGTGGAGGCCATCTTTCAGACTCACCACAACCCGGAATCCCGAACGTCAAGCGCCCCGGTTTATGGTGCAACCACCACAAATCTGATTGTGGATGCTCGCCCAACGGCTAATGCCGTTGCAAACACCGCCAGAGGCGCTGGAACAGAAAACATGGAACATTACAGGGACGCAAGGAAGACTTATTCCGGCATCGACCATATCCACGCTATGCGCGAATCGCTGGGAAAAGTTGTAGACGCTCTTCGCGAAGCAGACACGGTAGCTGCCAGCGTGAGCGGGTATCTTCCTGGAGAAGCGCAGCAACTTGCTATCTTGGACCGCCAAGCGCTGCGCCGATCCGGCTGGCTCCGCCACATGGCTAATATAATGGAAGCCGTCCTCCTCATCGTCCGAAATATACACGTCAACTCATCCCATGTTTTGATTCACTGTTCCGATGGATGGGATCGGACGTCTCAACTATCTGCTCTCGCTCAACTCTGCTTGGACCCATACTACCGCACGATGCGTGGTTTTCAGATACTCGTTGAAAAGGATTGGATATCTTTTGGACATCGATTCCTGGATCGATGCGGTCATCTATCATCCGAAAAGTTTTTCACGTCCTTGGCGGACACTGCGAATGGCAACGGCGATGCTGCCCAAGCGTTTCTAGCTTCAGTTCAAAGCCGCTTCGCGTCTCAACATCATATCAAGGAGACGAGTCCTTCCTTCCACCAATTCCTTGAATGCGTTCGTCAACTGTTGCGGCAGTTTCCTGAACGATTTGAATTCAACGAGTGCTTCCTACGTACGATCCATCATCGCCTTTATTCCTGCCAATTCGGAACGTTTCTGTATAACTGTGAACGGGAACGTAGGTTTGGGGAAGAGGGAGTGGTTCCGTCCGAACGCACTGCAAGCCTCTGGGACTTTCTCAACTCGTCACCACAAGTGGAGAAGCACAAGAATCCACTGTACGACACCTCATTGGATGATCCCGCACGCAGAGATGGCAAGGCAGACATGGGGGTGCTGTTCCCTAATCCCAAAGACGTCCGTTTCTGGTTTGAGCTTTATGGTCGCACGGACGAGGAAATGAATGGGAGAGTCGTTATCTCTCAGGTGAAAGATGACTCTGAAGCCACCGCTTCCGCCGAGGGCCTCGACGACGATGCTGCAAGCTCACGTGCAGAAATTTCATCATCACCAACCGTTGATCCCGCGTCAACCATGTCATCCCCTTCCCTTTCATCGCTACCCTCCAGATCGGCCACCACCGAGGGTTTATCTTCTAGTTTTCAGGGATTGTGGTCATCCCTACCTGATCTTCCGCATAGAGTAGCCGAAGGTTTGACAGGCGTGGGGGCCTCGACGACCCTTAAGGCTTCATGGCCCCCGGCACGACCAGGCTCACCTGGCGGCAATTCGTTGCCCCACAATCGCCCGCGAAACTCGAATGCTACGGACTTCTTTGCCAGCAGTGGAGTGAAGTCCGTTTGGGGAAAGTTATCCTCGAACGCCACGGCAGCCTTCTCGGCCGTGCAAGAAGCATATGACGGAGCTACCAAGGATTTCAAAGTTCCGTCTAGAGGTGTCGGAGATGAGGACAACGTCGGAAAGGCATCTGAGCTCCAGCCTCGCGATGTTAACGCTGGGCAATCCCTATCAACCATCTCTGGGACATCGTACAACCCTTGGGATAGCATGAAGCCGCGGAAACCTTCTATACCAGCATTACCAACCGACAATCCCTGGAGCACTGCGCGTTCGCGCTCCCCCAGACTACCAACTTCCACCTGGGATGTGGTGGACTCGGCGCTGCCTACTGCGGACCTCGCAGTTACTCGAAGTTCGCTTTATGAACGAAGCACGAGTAACGTCCCTCGCGCTGCTGACCAGGCGGGTGCGGGTGCTCTCACGCCGGCGAGAGATGAGAGGAAACTTGATGAAGAACAGGAGCGAGCCATGACTAGTACGGATCCCCTCGGTGTTGGATTGCTGTAGTTCCAGGTTTGGGTGTACGTTGAATGGATTAGAATGGCGTGATGGGGCCAATTAGATAAGCTGTTGAACCATTTTTAATTGCCAATCTGGAGATATTTTGAACACAAACGTTCCTTTGTTTCTTTCCTCCTCTATGTCTCCCAACGGTAGCTCTCGCCCGTCCCTTGCCTCAGGACACTTCCTCTTCACATCAGAGTCCGTCGGCGAGGGTCACCCAGGTATGTTCGACGCGACATTCCAACGGTCCTCTTCTAACGTTCCGCAGACAAAATCTGCGACCAGGTCTCCGATGCTATCGTGAGTGTCATATGATATCACACATGTTGAAATCACCTCATTCAGTTGACTAGCTTGATGCTTGTCTCGAACAAGACCCCTGGTCAAAGGTCGCCTGCGAGACAGCCTCCAAGACCGGAATGATCATGGTCTTTGGCGAGATCTCTACCAAGGCGCAGATTGACTACCAAAAGGTCATCCGCAACACGATCAAAAAAATCGGTTACGATGACTCGTCCAAGGGCTTTGACTACAAGACGTGCAACATTCTCGTCGCAATTGAACAGCAATCGCCCGACATTGCCCAGGGTCTTGAACACGGCTCTCTGGAGGAACATGGTGCTGGTGATCAGGGTATCATGTTCGGCTACGCTACCGATGAGACTGAGGAGTACATGCCCTTGACGGTCATGCTTGCCCACAAGCTCAATGCAGCAATGGCTGATGCCCGTCGTTCTGGGCTGCTGCCCTGGCTACGTCCTGACTCCAAGACTCAGGTCACCGTCGAGTACACGAACGATGGTGGTGCCATGATCCCCCTTCGAGTTGACACTGTCGTCATCTCGACGCAACACGCGGATGAGATCTCGACGGAGGAGCTTCGGAAGGAAATTTTGGAAAAAATTGTCAAGAGGGTGATCCCCGCCGGGCTCCGCGACGAACACACCATATACCACGTATGTATCAATCCTCCCTCGTAGCACCTTGATATTTACAAGGCACCAGATTCAACCATCAGGCCGCTTCGTTATTGGTGGTCCCCAGGGTGATGCTGGTTTGACCGGCCGAAAAATCATTGTTGACACGTACGGCGGTTGGGGAGCACACGGTGGAGGAGCCTTTTCTGGCAAGGACTTTTCAAAGGTCGACCGCTCGGCTGCCTACACGGCCCGCTGGATTGGTGCGAGGCTCTTCCTTTTTGAATGAGACCATGCTAATAATGACCACTTTAGCCAAGTCTCTTGTTGCTGCCGGTCTCGCTCGCCGTGCCCTTGTGCAGCTCTCATACGCCATCGGTGTTGCTGAGCCCTTGTCTATCTATGTTGACACTTATGGCACTGGCCAGAAGTCGAATGAGGAGCTTGTCGCGATCATCCGCAAGAACTGGGATCTCCGACCTGGTGTCATGGGTGAGTTTGATGTCTCCTGGGAATTCAACCTTTTAATGTATTGTACACAGTTCGCGAGCTTGGACTCCAGCAGCCTGTATACTTGCGCACTGCGTCATACGGTCACTTTGGCAACCCGGCCTATACCTGGGAGAAGCCCAAGAAGCTCGTCTTGTGATTGCGTTTCATCGTCGGTGCCCTCGACACCTTCTATTTATTCCACCTGGCATCGGAAGTTCATCCTTCCGCTCATTCCTGCAAGATCACGCACTTAGATTGCATTCTCTCTTCCGTTCATGAGACCAGGGACGTCCAGCACCGGACGACCCAGTACCCGGGCAGCAGCCCATCACACGCCAACGACCTACATATAACCCATATATCCTTATCGTAGTAGTGAAGAATACAACCCGCGTTCAACCGCGCCTATTACAACGAAACCAGTGTTGTGTGATCATGCAAAGACCGACACGTCACTGTCTGACCATCGGGTACTGTCGGCTACGAGCCCACACGTTTCAGGGATCGGTGTGTCCTCGAATGGCCGAGTGTGCTTGAGCATATCCAACCTGTGATTAAGTGTGCCCAATCTACCTCAACAACCCCCCCTTACGAGAAAAAAGATGCAGCCCGAGACTTAAAGCACACACGTTGTCAGACTTTTTCCTTCCACGTCACCCACACGTTCTCCAGTGCGTTTTATTCAAACTAACTGACCTCGCAAGCTGATCCCTCCTAGTGTGCGGCATACTTGGTCTCCTCTTGCACGACCCCACCATCGATGCGGCTGCAGAGATCTGCGAGGGTCTTTCTTTATTACAACACCGCGGCCAGGACGCATGTGGAATCGTCACTTGTGGTCTCAAAGGTCGTCTGTATCAATGCAAGGCGAATGGGATGGTCCGAGATGTATTCGATGACAAGGCTGTTGGAAAATTAATGGGCGGTATGGGCGTTGGACACGGTGAGATTCCCTGACAAGCGCTGGTCCACAGCTAATCTTTGGCATGTCTGCAAGTTCGATACCCAACGGCCGGGAGTTCCAACCACGCCGAGGCGCAACCCTTCTACGTTAACTCGCCCTATGGTATCGTACTTGCCCACGTACGTTTCTTTTCAATGGTCCCCGGAAATGCATACTCATCCGGCGTCGTTCTGCAGAATGGAAACCTTATCGACAGTGCAACTTTGTTGCAATACATGGATGCCACCGCACACCGGCACATCAACACGTCGTCCGATTCTGAACTGCTCTTGAACACATTCGCTGACAACCTTCAACAAACCGGCAAGTTTCGCATAAATGAAGAGGATATCTTCACGGCCATCGGAGGCCTGATGAAACAGTGCAGAGGGGCCTACGCTTGTGTTGCGATGATTGCAGGATTTGGAATCATCGCCTTCAGGGATCCGAATGGGATCCGACCCGTCGGGATGGCATCTCGGAAAGCCGCTACTGGCAAGGATTGGCTATTCGCGAGCGAGAGTATCGTGGCCGATGCTGGTGGTTTCAGTGACTGGCAGGATGTCAAACCTGGTATGTTTGTGAACCCTCATTCTTGTCCCCAGGATGTTAATCCCCTCGTAGGTGAAGCTATTATTATCACTCGCTCAGCTGTTTCGAGGCGCGTTGTTGCTGAGCCGGCGACTTTTGCACCCGACATTTTTGAATTCGTTTATCTTGCGCGGCCCGACTCCGTGTTGGATGGCGTGAGCGTCTACCGGAGCCGGATGGCCATGGGCGACGCGCTCGCAGAAGAGGTACGCAAGCTCTTGACGGAGAAGAACATCACCGTAGACGTTGTCATTCCCGTGAGTTCCCCATCCTGTCTCTTCAAGCAACTTGATTTACCGTATGATCGCTGGTGTTAGGTACCTGATACGTCGCGCGTCGCTGCCCTGAACTTGGCGCAGAAGCTTCAGTTGCCCTATCGGGAGGGGTTCATTAAAAACCGGTATATCGGCAGAACTTTTATCATGCCAGGGCAACAGATGAGGTAGGTTCCCAGTCTTTTACAAAATTGCCTATACTGACGACACATAGAAAGAAGAGTGTGAGAAAGAAGCTCAACGCCATGGCTCTCGAGTTCGCCGACAAAAACGTCCTGTTGGTTGACGGTGCGTCTCGCCATCGTGTGATTCGTACTGCACGGCAATAACATGTCTCTTTCAGACTCGATTGTACGAGGTACGACCTCCAAGGAGATTATCCAGATGGCAAAAGATGTTGGCGCGAAGAAAGTCATTGTCGCAAGCTGTGCTCCCCCAATACGGCAGGTTTTCACAATCTCTCTCCTGTGGCTCGTCCGTTGATCTGTTGCGCAGACATTCCAATGTATATGGCATCGACATGCCCTCGCGTCCAGAACTCGTCGCATATGGCCGGACGACCGAAGAAATCGCAGAGGCCATCGGCGCGGACCTCGTCATCTTCCAGAAGCTCCCGGACTTGATCGCCTCCGTGCGCCAATTTAATCCATCAATTGAAACCTTTGATTGTTCGGTCTTTACGGGCGAATATGTGACAGGGGGCGTTGATGAGGAATATCTGGCTCACATCGAGTCGCTGAGGGCTGACCATATCAAGAACGGGACAGCTCCGAATGGCGTCAAAGCGATGGGAGCTGGTAAGAGCACGAATGACTCGAATAACCGACCCATGGCAGGTTCACACGCGGTTGCCAACGGAACAGATGACATCGTTGGCCTACACAACACTTGGAGCGTCAGTTGACGTCGTAGAATAACTAACATTTATGCTGTCTAAGTAACTCCTCAGCAGTCTCCTCGCACAAGTGTCGTAGAGTTACAAAGAAATGGAAGGGAAAATACTGTAGCTAGGGATATATGAATCTATGTACTACATAGAATAGAGGTCGAGTACTGACGCGACAACAGATGTTCATTACAAGATTGCCAATATACCGTGGTATGTTTGAAACGTGTTCAAATATAACGCCAAGTCACCGAGCGGGCACACTGCGGTTCTTGTTTCCCGTTTGAGAGGGGAGCTGTGAGAAGGCTCGGTGCTTCGGCATAAACATCGATGCCATAGGATCCCTCTTTTGTATTGGTGGCTTGGAGGGACCAGGCTCAGTGGGTTGTGATTGGGGAAAATGAGCAGACGATGTAAGTTGTGATGGTGAAAGGTCTTTTTTGGAAACGGGGTCTATGGCGTTTGTGGATTGGACAGGACGAGGAGGGGTCGTTTGCGGTGTCAAATTCGAGGGGCGAGTGTCAGATTCAGTTTTGACAGTCACCCGACTTTTCGTCAATGGAGTCGCGAGTGAGGCGGTAGTGGGGCGAAGGGTCTTGCCGTGAGGTACTTGAGGGGGGAAGCGGGTTGGATATACGGACCGTCGGAGCTTGCTGGCCTCGCTCTTGGTTTTCTGAAAGAGGGACTTTGGCTGATTAGGTGTTCCCCCTGATGGAGTGTCAGTCGTGCAAAAGCAAAACGGGGTAGCGCTTACATGCGCGCGCGCGCTTGGCAGGAGGTAGTCTGTCGGTCAATTTGACCTCTCGTTCTTTCTTGCGTTCCGCGGCTTCCATGCGCTGATTTCTGAGCCTTGATGCGGCTTCTTCGAGTCGGTGTGCCTCGGCCTCGCGAAGGAGCTGTGTGCGTGTGAAACAGCGTCTGGGGCCGATGAGCGATGGGTACATACGAAATATTGATCGCGCCAGGAATCGGGCTGTTGATCGGCATTTCGGACGAGCTGTTCTGCAAGCAAAGGGAAGTACTTGTAGCAGAGACGTTCCCAGAGATCTGGTGACATCGAGTCAGGAGAAACGGACGCATTTGGCGCCCAAGGGTGACATGCCTGAGGTGTCTTGTTCGAGGTACTGCATCGGGGGTGAGAGTAGGCTGTGATGAGTGCGAGATGGACTGACGGGAGAGGATTGCTCCAAGCGGAGCAGGGTATCTGCAGAGCAGCACTCGAGCACGGGTTTAATGACATCGTACCGTACGTCATCACCAAGACAAGCTATGGCTATTGGAGTGACGATGAGGGCGGGGTACGAGGACACGGGGAGGGACATACCGTCTGCATGGGCAGAGAGGACTGGAAGGAAGGGTTGGGGTGAGGCATTGGGCGAGGGTTAGGGTGCTGCTCACCGCGCTGACAATAAGAGACGAGGGATGGGACTCGAGACATGAGCGTATGTGCTGAGCAGTCGCACCGCTTTTAATACTCGCTTACTTTGCCAAATACAGTATCTACTCCTCATCCTCCTCCTCCACTTCAAACGCCCGCTCTTGTGCATTCATTGCACCTACCACGTCCTCTGTCTGTCCCTTTTGTACCGCTAGCCGTTGTCCTGCCCGTGCCTGTCATCACAATGTCCATGTGCTGCGCTTTGCACTCACTGATTAGCGTGTGGATCGCTTCCTGTGTCTTTCTCTCAAGCTTTGCAAGCTTTTTCTCTGTCTCCCTCTTGAGATCCCAGTTCGGCCGTTTCGGCGCGATGTTGAACACGTCCTGCAATCAGAGCGCTCAGTCGTGCACTGCGCGGGATGGTGTCACCACTCACGAGTTCCTGAGCTCTGCGCTGTTCGTCCTCCGCAACGATCTTCTCCGCCATACCTTCGACGTCCTTCTCGACAGTGTCTTGCATCAGCTTTCCATTTTGCGTGTGCTTTCTTAATGTCCGCGTTTCTGGGTCAAAGTTCCGGTTCAACAGCACCGATCCGCTGCACGGCACGCATCAGCAAACACCAGTCGCAGCGATGAGCAGCGCACCCGTCATTGTCCGCACGTCCCTCCTTTCTGTTTCTGAGTGCAACCAGCCGTGCCTTGCGCGCCTCGGATGCCTCTTGCAGAGACATGGTCGTCGACGTTCACCTTCAGCTGACTAAGCAGTAGCAGGCTTGGTATGCTTCCGGTAAGAGTCATCCAACGGTCCTTCTCCGTCTCCTCATCCGCACGGAAAGCCGTCGATACCGCCCAGTTTCCCTGCGAGGTCATAAGGTATCTATGTCTCTTTCTCCCCACACACGGACACGACAAACGTTGGGTTCTGCAGGAACTTTTCCATCATTGCACACATCGGTATTTTTTTCGTTCCAGCCTGTCTTGCCCTGCGTGCTCACCCTCACTCTAGATCATGGAAAGTCCACCCTGGCCGACCGGTCAGTCCCCCCGTTTTTCGTGTCACCGGCATGCTCACCTTACCTCTTTAGACTGCTCGAGGTACAATCGCGCGTGGCTTCCCATGTACCGTTTCACCGACACCCATATAGCTTACAGGAACAATTCCAAAGAAAGCATTTGGTTCCAACCAGCAAGTTCTAGATAAACTCAAAGTTGAACGGGAACGCGGAATCACCGGTGAGCTCACTTTTGAAACTCGACGAGAAACCAAGTTTACTTACTCAGCAGTGCATAGTCAAGGCTCAGACAGCGAGGTGAATACCTCCTCCTGCTCGCCAGGGTATCGGTTTACAGTTCTCCATCAGTATGGTATATGCCGTCAGTGCGCACAAATACCTCCTCAATCTCATTGATACCCCCGTAAGCTTCCCTTATGGAGTACCTGACATTTCCCTCTCATTTCGTCCCAGGGACATGTTGACTTTTCATGGGAGGTTTCCCGCTCTCTGGCAGCTTGCCAAGGTGCTCTCTTGCTGGTAGATGCCACGCAAGGTGTCCAAGCACAATCCATCTCAGTATTTCACATCGCCAAGGAGAGAGGCCTCACAATCATCCCTGTCCTTAACAAGGTCAGCATGTTCGAGTCCCATTGTCGCCCAAGCTCCTCAACGGACGTCAACCTAGATAGATATGCCTGCATCACAGCCCGAACGCGTCGCTTTACAATTGCAGTCCACTTTCGGCGTGGATCCTGTTGATGTATTGCAAATTTCAGCCAAAACTGGTCAAGGTGTAGAGTCTGTGCTTAGAGCCATCGTTGAACGAATACCTCCTCCACCTGCATCTGCGGAGATGCCTCTAAAAGCCTTGTTATTTGACTCACAGTGAGTGCTCGATCAGCGTTTCTACTCGCCAACATTAAACCATCTTAGTTATGATCGATATCGAGGCGTCATCTCACTCGTGAGCCTGCAGGACGGGGTGATTCGAAAAGGTACACAGGCTCGCACATATTGGAAAACATCTCAAGTTTTATTTTGGTGCGGGCAGGTGATAAAATTGCATCTTGTCATACTCGAAAGAAGTATGAGGTACAAGAAGTTGGTGTTATGTTCCCGGAAGAACTTCCTACTGCAAGCTTACAGTCTGGGCAAGTCGGTTATATAACTTGTAACATGAAAGAATCGTCGGAAGGTCTGTAGAACTACTTTTTTTCTGCCGGAATTCTCGCTTAGGCGATCATCTAGCTCATGTCGGAGATACTCTCCACCATGTTGGTGCACCAGTGAATCCAATGCCGGGCTTTCGACCTGCGAAGGCCATGGTAAGCACAACTGGCCTCTTGCAACACGATTCTCAACGTCTTCAGGTCTATGCAGGTATTTTTCCCGTGGACACGAACGACTTTATCAAGCTTGAGGAATCTATCAAACGTGTGCGTCACTGCCTCTTGCACTGCACTTTTCGTCCTATTTCTGAAACACATGTCCAGCTGACGCTTACCGACCGGAGTGTCTCGGTCCAGCGCGAATCCTCCTCCGCATTAGGGCAAGGTTGTCGTCTCGGCTTTCTTGGCACTTTGCACATGGATGTCTTCCGCCAGCGTTTGGAGGACGAGTACGACGCGAACATCATCGTTACCGCTCCTACCGTGCCGTACAAAGGTGAAATGCTCATGTCAATCTGACATCACAGCAGCTAACGATGAGATCGACAGTCATTTATAAAGACAAGACCGTCATCGTTAGCAACCCCACAGAGTTTCCGGATCTCTCAGACTCTTCCGTGGGTGTCAAAGAGGTTCAAGAACCAGTGGTCAAGGCAACAATCATAGTTCCCGAAGGTCTGCTGTTTTAGCCCCATACTTCTGTCAATGTTACCATTTCCCTCCAGATTACCTTGGCGAGATGATGGAGTTGTGCTTTTCCCACCGTGCGGAAGACTTGGATCATCGCTATTTAGATGCTGGGGCAACCGAATCCGCTCGCATCATCCTGACATGCGTAATCCCCTTGAGCGAGATTGTTACTGATTTTTTCGACAAACTCAAGAGCAAGAGTTCAGGGTACGCCAGCTTTGAGTGCGTACCGCCTGTGTTTCTTGGTTCCTGGACTGACACGAATTGACAATACACAGTTATGAGGATGCCGGTTACAAGCGGAGCGATCTATCCAAGGTGAGGATATGCACCGCCCATTATGATTTAGCTCGATTCAGTCGGAACTAGATGGTCTTTCTCTTGAACGGAAAACCAGTGGACGCCCTTGCATTAATTGTGCACCGGTCTGCACAACAAGAAGTCGGGAGGACATGGGTCAAGAAGTTGCGTAAGTGGTCATTGTAACTTTCCTTCAGCTCGCACTGTGACGTCGATTGTGTATAGACAAGGTCATTCCTCGTCAACTGTTTGAGGTGCCAATTCAAGCAGCTATTGGGAAAAAGGTCATTGCTCGTGAAACTCTGAACGCGTTACGTGCCGACGTCACGGCGGGTTTGTATGGAGGTGAGCGTTAATTCGTTGAGGACCAATTGCCTTCCTAAACTATTGTTTTATAGGTCATTACGAACGCAAGATGAAACATCTTGAGAACCAAAAGGAAAGCAAACGTCGTATGAAGCGGATCGGCAGTGTGGACCTGCCGCAAGAAGCTTTCTTCGACATTTTGAGTACCAAAGCAAAGTAGTGCATAGTACAAGGAGGTTCGCATCCTGCAACTGCTAAAGTTCATAGTCCTCGTCATCGTAAGCCTCCTTGATAAGTCGGTAAACAGACGATGGTGGATGATCGCCACTGTGGAGATTGAGATGGTTGATCTGTAGACGGAAAATTACAAGATACTCACTCATTTGTAACATATGCATCGATCATCTCTGGTCGTACATAATCATAGAATGGATTCACAACTTCCACTTTATCTACCAGGTCGCCCTCTTCAAACCCAAGGACGCTACTGGGATCCCCAAAATCAAGTGCACCGTATTCATGATATAAATTCCATTGAGGGGTGAGTTTGAATTGACCTGCACAAACGACGACCGGCGTGCTGTGGGCGCGAGCCGCTGCAGCGACCAGAAGCGATCCCGTAATGGCAAACATCCCGCCATTAGCAAGAATAGCATGTGCGCCAAGGATGACTTTGTTGATTCGCGACATAAGGGCGTATATCGAGGAATCGGGAACGAGAACCGTGGATATGCCCGCCGACGAGAGTGACTCGGCCATCTCTTTACCGCTGTATCTGTCAGCCAGACAAGAATCAGAATTCGCACCGAAATAAAAGGAGGGAAGCACTAACGATGGAGCGGTCTCCGCGACGATGACGGTGTACTTGCGATAAGGAGCGGCCGATTTTAAAAATGCCGCTACCGTACTCGATTTTCCTATTGTGAGAATGATCTCACTGGGACCCGCTGGGTGGGCTAATTGTGACAAGAGAGCGAAAGAGACGACCTACTCGGAGTGTATATGATCTTTTGCATTCTTGGATATATTATCGTACACGGTCTCGAGCTCGTCAAAAACATCTTGTATAGCCTCCATGAGTACAGGCTTGAGCGTTCGAGCAAATGCATCGGGATCATCAGGGTTGTTCTCCTGCAAGGTACCTCGCGCTTCATGTGAAACTTTTTGCGGGGTAGCCTGTTTACGGGGCTGCCCCTGGGAAACGAACTTTGCGATTGAGAACGTAGGTTTCGAGGTCGGTGGGGCTACAGTCCCTTGAGATGCCGTATGATATTCTTCTCGAATGTGATGCAAGACTTTACGAACGGTGTTTCCCACCGTGTATTCTGACAGAGAGAGAGCATGGTCAACGTGCGATCCAAACGCCAAAAGCTGTCCAAACCTTTAGGCTGAGCTTCCACTAACTTCCGACCCACGGAGCGAATTATTTCGACCAGTTGGTCGATATTGGAGAATCGAGCTTTGGAGACGACCTGACGGAGCACGACGAGAGTTTCCAACGCCGTTTCTCGCGACCCGACAACCTGACTATTGAACGGAGAGATAAACTTGGGGTCCTGAAACAGAAAAACTCCACTGACCGTCTCCGAAGTTTAGCTGCAAGATTTTCAACGGCTCTTTGACTCGCTGCGGCTGAAGGTTCCGTGGCCATTGTCCAAAAAGTTGAGCTCTGAGATCTGATTGATGGACACCCCTTGTTGGTACGATCGAGTCATAGTCCCCTAGCATTCCAAAAAGAGCAACTTGTGTTACTACAGTTTTCGTTCTAGTCTACATATGCTGCACTTGACGATTCGCTCAAACATGCCAGTCCAGTTTGTCCGCCCACTTTCCAGGAAGTAACTGAGAAATCTGTTCCACGTCTTTGTCACCCCTCCCAGACAGACACTGCAAGGAAGAGTTGGTTTAGCTTGACCACCGCGATGCGAAAATTATCTTACAATCACTAAATCCGTCTCTTTCGGAAGCATCTGTGCCCGACGTACTCCTTCCCAGATGGCGTGTGACGACTCCAGTGCTTAGCTTCCCTTTAGTGAGCATTCAACAACATGACACATCGACTAACCGGGAATGATTCCTTCGAGTTGCGTAATGAGGCGGAATCCTCTCAATGCCTCTTCGTCTGTCGCAGCTACGTACTCCGCGCGACCAGAGTCCTTCAGCCAAGCATGCTCTGGTCCAACTCCGGGGTAATCCAGGCCAGCACTGACGGAGTGTGTCTCGATTATCTGACCAACGCTAGACTGTAGGATATATGTCCGCACGCCATGAAGCACGCCAGGTGTTCCCTTGGAAAGCGTCGCACTGTGCCGATCGCCATCGAGACCTGGACTCTGTTGTTAATCCGTGATTCATCAAAACATCAGAATTCAGACCTTCGCCACCAGCCTCCACACCGACCAATTTGACGTTCTTCTCGGGAAGGAACTCATAGAATGCGCCAATCGCATTACTTCCACCGCCGACACATGCGACGATGATATCAGGGAGTTTTCCTTTGGCTTCGTAAAGCTGCGACTTGATTTCCTTCCCTATTACTTTCTGGAAATCGCGAACGATAGTGGGGAAAGGATGAGGTCCAATGCAGGACCCAACGAGATAATGTGTGGTAGCTAGGTTGGTTACCCAGTCACGCAATGCATCGTTAACTGCGTCCTTGAGTGTCCGAGATCCCGACTCGACTGGAATAACCTTGAAAGGAATATTCGGAGAGCTAAACAGGGTCAAGGGACCAGTGACATACCGTCGCACCAAGCATTTTCATCCGGAAGACATTCAGCGCCTGGCGTCTTACGTCTTCGGCGCCCATGTATACGACACACTCCAGTCCGAATCTGGCACATACGGTGGCGGTTGCAACGCCATGCTGCCCGGCACCAGTTTCTGCAATAATTCGCTTCTTGCCCAAACGTTTGGCGAGAAGGATCTGTGTATTGCTAAGCTTACAACACATTCGTCCTCTAGAGCGAACGACTTGCCTGACCAATGGCATTGTTGATCTTGTGTGAACCAGTATGGTTCCTGCGTAGGCATCAGCTAGGAGAGAGAGAGACAACAATGTGCGTGCATACAGGTCTTCTCGCTTCAGCCAGATTTGAGCACCACCGGCATGTTTCGTCAGGGACTCTGCGAAATACAATTTTGAAGGACGGTTCATGTAACCATAGTGGCCTTCGAACTCCTTCCAGAATTCGGGGTCGTTGACAGCTAATTTGTGAGCTTCTTCAAGTTCAAGAAGGCAGTCAAACAATGCTTCCGGAACGTATTGTCCCCCAAATTGCCCAAACCTAGGCGGCAGGGAATTTGCAGTTTGAGAGAGTATGTTCTTGGGATCGGAAGGAACCGGTGCCGATGAGGTAGGCTTGGACTCTGGTGGCGAAGACTCATCCAGACTGAATTCATGGCAAAAAGATTCTACTCTGTGCGGAATAGCGTCCAGAGATGCTTCCTTAATGATAGAGACTAAGCGGCTTCCGATGACCACCCCGTCAGCGCCAGCACTCCGAACGTATTCAAAGTGCGCTCGCGTAGCCACTCCGAAACCAACGGCAAGAGGAACGGAGGTATACTTTCGAACACGGGCGATGATGTCGGGGAGCTCGCTATTGATTCTACCTTTAACGGACGAGCCGGTAGTACCCATCTGTGAAAGGTTCAGAGCCAAAATGGGACAAAATATAAGATCGAATGCACCCTGGAAACCACATAGATAAACGAGTCCGCAATGGATGTAAGGAATTTGATCCGGTTCATAGATGTCGAGGGAGCTATAAGAGGGACATAGGACATGCTAAACATTGCCGTTATCGTTTAGGTGCGGGCCTAAGAAGACAGATGGTTGACGTACTCGGCTCTCTGACACTTGTCTCTAAAGTTGACGGCTTCTTCAGGCGGAAGGTCTACCATGATAAACCCGTTGGCGCCAGCCTCTCTTGCATCCTGGATAGCCTTATCTTCACCATAAGCGATCATAGGGTTGTAGTAACCTGATGGCCGCAGGGTTGAGCGACGCGAGTGTTGGAGTAGTGGCAACTCACCCATGAGCAATACGGGAACAGTTAGACCTTGTTGACGTGCCTCTCTGACTTGGCCAAGGACCGTAGCGTAATCGATGGCATTGTTAACCGCGATCTGGCATACTTGAACACAGAGATGGACAAGCAAGGGAGATCTGGCAAACCGTGTTGGTCTCCTGGATGACAGGGCCATCTGCAATTGGATCTGAGAAAGGAACGCCCAGTTCGATGATGTCCACTCCTCCCTTTTGCATGGCGAGACATATGGGCACAGTGTCGGTTGATCTCGGGTATCCTGCGGTGATGAACGTCACCAAGGCACACGTTCCCTGGCCTGCTGGTCAGTAGTGCTACATGTACACTCAACTCAAGACAGATGTACACTGTTTTTCTTGAACTCGAAGACGGACTTGATGGCTTGCATAGTTGTCGTATTGCTGAGTTTGAAATCGGGTAGACATGGAACCCTCACAACCATCTGACGAAGCACGGGTGCTCGTCGTGTACACCGGTGGAACAATTGGGATGCTCCTCAGCCCCCGGGGTTATGTACCAGAACCGTTCTTCCTCACAGAGACGCTCAGAAGCCAGAAACGCTTTCACGATCCTCTCCAAGACTCTCTCTTTTCAAATGCAACCTCCGTCAAAGGCTACAGAGAATGGTCAACCAGCGGGAGATCCAGTCCATTCTCCGCAGAGACACCTCTTCTCCCCATCTCGCACCCCACTCTTTGGGTCAAGTCGTCGCGTCCCATCGGCAGAGTACGGAGTCTTGCTCCCGGGACTGGCAACACCCCTATAGATATCATTCAATGCGAAAAAATCTCAGACGATATTTATCGAGCAAGGCTTCCTAGCTTGATCACCCCCAGAATCAGTGGCGGGAAGCGTGTCCGATATGCCATTCTCGAGGTATGTGGTAGCGTCGACGAGACAATCTAGTGGCAAATAAGAATGTCAGTGGGACCCTCTCATGGACAGCAGTAACATCGAGATAAACGGTGCTTGCGCCCTTCATTCTTGAAACGCAAAGCTCTTCCCTGACCTCCCGCAGACTGGATTCGTATGGCGACAGAGATAGAGCTCAACTACACGGACTTCGATGCGTTCGTGGTCCTTCATGGAACAGATACGATGTCTTATTCGGCCAGCGCGCTTAGTTTCTTGCTCGAAGACCTTGGAAAAACTGTGGTTGGTTTTTATCTCATGCGTGGATATGTACGATAATTTACAAGGGCCCACGCTGCTTGTCATAGATTCTGACCGGTGCGCAAATACCCCTATCCCAGCTTCGAAACGATGCGGTAGATAATCTTCTGGGAGCATTGACCATTGCAGGACACTATCTTATACCAGGTAGACTTGCATTGTCTAACCCATGGGTGTATAGTCATCATTTCCAGAATGTAGCTTATACTTCAACCACACCCTCTATCGCGGGAATCGAGTATCAAAGATATCTTCTTATGATCTGAATGCCTTCCACAGTCCAAACTTTCCTCCCCTAGTCAATGGTCTCTCCCACATTCGTGGTTCTGTATTCATCACTGATCTTTCGCGTCTTTTGCAGTTGGAATCGATATCGTGGTAAACTGGAATGAAGTACTGAGGCAAACGAACTTGCGTCGCTTCAGAGTTCATAAAAGTTGCTAAGTTCCCTCTTGCCATGAGCCTCACTGATCATCATCTGCTTGCAGAAATGAGTCCCCACGTCCGCAAGTGGCAAATCAGTCTATTACTTTCTCATTCCTCATCGTACTGCAGTAACTCTTCGCCTGTTTCCCGGAATGAGTGACAACACTATTCGCGTATTCCTGGCACCGCCAACTCGTGGCATTGTGCTTGAGACCTTTGGCGCCGGGAATGCACCACAGAGGTCTGATCTAATGGCCGCTCTTAGGCAGGCATGTGACTCGGGAATCGTCATTGTCGCGATAACGCAGTGTTTGAAGGGTTCCGTCTCTGACGCATATGAGACTGGTAGAAGCCTTCAGAACGTGGGCGTTGTTCCCGGTGGAGATATGACACCAGAGGTAACACGGCCCTCAAAGCAAATCGCAAAGCTCACAGCTCGGTAATAGTGCGCTCTCGCAAAACTTGCCTACCTCTTATCCAAGCCCGAACTCAGTATCAATCAAGTTAGGGAACTTATCAGCATGCCGCTTCGTGGTGAACTCACCCGTCCCACGCCTCCACCGCCCACTCGACCGCCGACGGCGGCACCTGACCTACCGAGCATTCAAGGGCTTTTGGCGCAATTTGTACGACTTTCCGATTCGGCTCTGGCGCACCAAAGACCAAGGATAACTTTCTCACCATCTGTGGGGGACGATGCCCAGGCTGCTACCGCGTCATGGTCCGGCACTGCCAGCGAGACAGCTTCAACTGAAGCAGCCCTCCTTCCATTGCTAATGCACCTTGCCGCAGTCCATGATGACGTAGAAAGCTTGAAGTTTTGCGTAGCTATCGCAGCTACATGGGAGGCGGAAGATATAACACTTCCCTCTATTCCAGGAGGTGTTGTGAACTGCCTTGAAGCCGGTTCTGGTCGTTCTCCGCTACACGTAGCGGCACTTCGCGGAAATACCGCCAGCGTCACCTGGTTGCTCAAATCTGGCGCGCTTGTACACCTCAGAGACAATCTTGGGCACACTGCCTTGTATTATGTCAGTGCATCCTCCGTTGTAGCTCGCGTTGTACTGATATACTCGATTCATCGTAGGCGGCTCGCCAAGGACATAAGGACACCGTAGAAATTCTTATGGGTGCTGGAGCCAACCTTGGAGGTTTGGAGTGTGAAGCTGGATATGCTGAGCTGTCCATGAAAAATGCATTCAATTCCGGAGATCTGAATGCGATCGAGGTCTGGGGTAAAGCTGGGATGGGAATGTCTGTTGCAAGTTCCGCGTCAAAAACTTGAGAACGCTAATCGATACACTATAGTAGGGGTATACAAGTAAAATAACGTTGAAAATAGACTACGTTACGGTTGTGGGTTACGATCCTCAACCTCCATTTCTCCGATATCTGATCCAGGTTCAGACGGATCCTTGGTAGCGTCTCTTATCTTTTCGCGAAGCGAGTTGAGGAACAACCCTTGTTGCGCACAAGGAAATGTAAACGAGTCTCCCATAAATTCCAACGCTTTGACAAAGGCCTCTGGTTCCTTGTCGAGATGCAAGGGAGTGTATTTGATCCGGCGATGTATAAAGTCATCTTCCGATGCGGGCTCGCCATTTGGGCCTCCGAAACCGTTGAATATACGCATGGTAAAGACGATGCCTATCGGTAGTGCCACAATGAGCAATGGCCCGGTAAAACATTTGAGAAACCAACTTTTTTCACCTATGCGGTCCCCTTCAATGTCGTCGGCTCGACGCGTCATTTCGTAGTATGTGTATATGCAGTGGAGTATGACGTCAGCCTCTTCCGAGTCTGGTGGATGTTCAAACTTGACATTCGTAACTAAAAGGTTCGACATGTCTTCATAGAATTTGATCACTTCGGTCATCTTCGGGTCATCCATGCCGAACGGTCGCCTAGGGTGTGAGCGCGAGTTCGGGGTATTCTTGGGTGCAGCCCGAGCAAGTAGTTCCTTTGACCTCTCGATTTCGGCGTCACGCTCCCGAGTGGTGTCCTGGACTACCATTGCATCCCGAGTAGGTATTGAATCGAACAAGATTGGCGGCGAACTTACCTAGCTGTTCTAGTTCTATAATACGTTTTGCTTTTTCGTCGATTACGCTGTCCTTCTCTTTGATAATTTCTCGAAGGCGCGATATGTCTTGCTCTGCCGCACGTTTTTCCTCGTCGGCTGCTTCTCTTGTTAGAAAATGAAGTGCGACCGCCTGGCCCGTGCGGGACAGTGGCTCAACCCGCGTCAACTGGGAAGTAAGTTCCTTGATCAGAGCATCCTGTGCTACGACCGGTCAGTAGGTGCTGCATGTTATCAGGTCTCTCATACTTTTGGCACGCTCATCATATTGTATCTGTAGTTGTTCGAGGACCTGCTCTGGTTCGGTCTTGCGTACTTGAAAAAGCTCTTCTAACTGCTTCGATAGTGCGTCTCGTTGGACCTCGAGCTGGAATCTAGTGAATAGGCTCTAAACAGCAAAGGTATGAGGGGGAAACGTACATCTCTGGCTTTTTGTTTCCACCGCTCCAGCTCCTTCCGAGTTTTCACCTCGGAGGACAAGTGGGTGTTGTTCGTTCCTGCTGTCGCGGAATGGGAGATCGTCCGCACATTAACTTCGCCTTCGCCTTGGTCCACTTCCATTGCATCATCGCGCACTGGGAGTTTCTTGTTTGATTTTGAATTTGTTGCCTTTTCTTGACCTTTCTGATCTTGTTGGCCATTCGCGACGTTACTTGCCTTCGAACGAGGTTTGGGCTTTGGCCCAGGTTTTGCATTCTCAGCACCTGCCGCGACATTGTCATTGTCATCATCCGAGTCCGGGTGGCTGGTTGGGGCGCGTCTCGAGGAGGGCTTCTCCTGGGCCACATTGCTGGGCCCTGGTGAGTTGGCTTTTGTTTTCTTGCGGGCTTGGAGGCGAGGTTTGGTGGCGTTGGGTGGGACCACCACGTCGGGGGGTTGTTCCCAGTTGTCTGCGAGGCAGCTGCTTTAGATGAACGTCTCGCACTCGGTGAATAAGAGAATGTCCTCACTCATTTCGTCTTCAGAGGACATGTTATGTTTGTTGACCGGCTAATGACAAGCCTCGCGATACAATAAAGGACCATGGAACAAGTCACGTGCCTACGCGCTCTGATCAATGTTCTCCCTCGAAGACTACCTGGCAGAGCGCGATGCGCTGATCGAGGCCGACAGAACACTCCGTCTAGATCATATTCGACCAAAGACCGCCTTGGAGAGCCAAGCGGACCAGATCGTGCGACGTGTCCGCGCTCACGATGCTGATTCCGTGTGGAGCAAGCAGCAAGACGAGGTCCCACATCCATTCCCTGGAATGGAGTTCCTCACTGGTTTGAACGCTACGCCAGTCGTCTTCATGGACTGATAGAATTTCAGGGAAGCGTATCATTCAGAAAACGAAGCTCTTTCAAATCATTTCTAAGGTCCACCCCATTTGCCCCAGTCAGCTTGCTTGGTGTACTAAACTTTTCAGCATCCCTGCAGATGCCAAAAGGAGCCCTACTTCACGCTCACCTCGATTTGACTGTTAGAGCAAAGACCCTACTAGACATCGCATTGCGCCACCCTGCCATTCACATTGCTGTTCCGGAGTCGATTACCTCGGCCAATATAGCATTCATGCAGCCGGACTTGAAACCAATCCCTACCAATTCGAACGCCAGCGTAACCTCACTTACAGACCCGGGGTATCATCCCAACACTTGGGTACCTCTTGCAACGGCCCGCGAACGATTCAACGCAGCCTTGGGAGGGCCCGATGGATTTGATCAATGGCTCATCAGCAAGATGTCTATCAATCCGAGCGATGCATACATCACTCATAATAATAACATCAGGGTGAGAACAAGCCTATGGATAACTCCGGCACATCGTGCTTACTCCCACCAGATTTGGGATGTATTTCGCTCTGTTGCAACACTTACTAGCGTTCGTCCTTCTCTTCCCCTCTAAAAGCTCAAATGAAGGCAAACGATAGCTCTAGAGGCTTGTCTATTATTTTCCCATATGGGAAGAGTATATTCGACAATTTCTTCAAGAAACCCTTGACGATGGAATATTTTATGTCGAGGCACGGATCAATTTTAGTCCAAAGTGAGCAGCACTAGCAGGCTACTTCATACAGAATCCCCTTTCAAACATTTACTCAGATTCATGATTGGTGCAGACGGAGAGAAGAATGTCCCACATGTTGAGTGGTTGAGGACATTTAACCTTGTAGTCGATCAGTTCAAGAAAGAGCACCCTGATTTCTTTGGTGCAAATGTTCTTGTTTCTCTTCCGAGGGGTTCTTCATTACTGATCACAACTCGGTCAGATAATCTACTCGGTTATTCGAGATTGTGACGGTGATATGCTCAGAGACCACTTGGAGGATTGCATACAGATGAAGCAGGCATTCCCCGAATTAATCGTTGGTGCGCATTGCCACTTTTACTGGTAGATAAATTTCAAGTGGTTGCGGTACCTAGGTTTCGACCTCGTCGGAGACGAGAATATCCTTCATCCCCTACGTCATTACCTGGACCAGCTGATAGCCTTTAAGCAGCGACAGAAGGAAATGAATCTTGACATTCCTTTTCTTCTCCACGCTGGAGAAACGTGTGGCGATGGTACGCGTGGTGATGAGAACCTTTACGATGCAATCCTGCTTGGGACAAGGCGTATAGGACATGGGTACCACTCTACGCTATTTGTGTGCTCGTTGGTTCGTTCACGTACACTCTAGGTTTTCTTTGGTGAAGCATCCCAAGTTGATGCAAATATGTAGAGAGAAAGGAATAGCCTTGGAGATCTGTCCTATTTCGTGAGCTACAACGTCGTTCTGAGGTCATCGACCCTAATCGTCACCGTTAGGAACGAGATACTTGTAAGATTAAACACTGGCTTTACTGTTCGTGACTATACATGCGAAACAGCGTCTCACCGCTTCCATGCCTATGCATCCCCTGCCAATACTCTTGAACCACGGCGTTCCAGTAGCACTGAGCTCCGATGACCCTGCGATATTTCAGAATATGGGTCTCTCCTTTGATTTTTATCAGGTAAATCTGATGCCTATCTCCATTCGCAGGTGACACTGATGGTGTAAAAGGTCCTTGTTGCAAGTGAGGTGACGGGCCTCCTGATGCTTGGCCATCTCGCTCGGGACAGTATTGTGGTCTGTATTGTTATTCCTTCTCCTCAGTCACGGGTTAGCGAACGTTTCATCACCAGCATTCCATGCTCGGGGAAGCCGAGAAAAGACGACTTATGGAGATATGGGAAACACGTTGGGAGGAGTTTATCAAGGAATTGGTGACTTTAGACAGAAACTGACGCCTTATGATGATGGTCCACCCTTGTGTAGAGTCGATGTGAGGCTGTGTAGTCGTATTGTGATGTGTTTGTGTAGTCGGTGTCGACCCCTCGCCCCTTCCCTCGTCCCCCCTTTACATCGTTTGGTAGTCTTTTTCGGTCGATAGGTATGTTCGTTTCGTTCTCCATTGGCGATTACCCAGCTCGAATCCACCATTTCCTTACCTCCTCCCCCCCTTCCCCGTCAGAAATCCGTCCCTTCGACTCCTCAGTACAAACCATCCTCTATATCATCACCACTCTCAAGCCCTCATCCCCAACCCCCCATCTCATTCTTGTTCTTTGGCTAAATTCGTCATGGCAGAAGTCGACTATAACCGCAAACGGTCCCGCTCTCCTTCAGACTCTGACGAGAAAAAGCATCACAAGCGTGCAAACACAGGCGCTACGGCATCCCCGGATGACTCACGAGCTCAGAAGACCCAAGATTCCGCCCAATTTTCTCGTTCATCTATGACTCATGATGTGAATATGGCAGAAGGCCCCGCTTCTGTAGCAGATACGACGGCGTCCACGCCATCCCCCAAACCCTCGTCATCGGACAATAAGAGTGGAGATTCCCGTTCCAGGTCAGACGAAGCCAGCAGGTTACATGTGACTACTTCCGTAACACCTTCCTCCTCCACTGCTCCTCTTCCCCCTTCGGCGATGATCCACATGCGATGCTTGATCGTCACACAAGATGCGTCAATTATCATTGGCAAGGGTGGTTCGCATGTCAACGAGATTCGCGACAAGAGCGGTGCTCGTGTCATGGTCTCAGAGAGTATCCCCGGAAATCCAGAGAGAATTCTCAATGTCAGTGGACCCCTTGATGCAGTGTCCAAGGCGAGTATTCGGTCATCCTTTGGCTCATGTCCTTGACGTGGCATCACCCTCAGGCATTCGGCCTTATTGTGCGGAGAATCAACGACGAGCCCTTTGACGTCCCCTCTGTCCCTGGAAGTCGCGCAGTAACTATCAAATTCATGATTCCCAACTCTCGTATGGGGTCCGTGATTGGCAAACAAGGATCCAAAATAAAGGAAATTCAAGACGCCAGTGGCGCTCGGTTGAATGCGAGCGAGGGTATGCTTCCTGGCTCCACGGAAGTGAGTAGCATCCCAGAGAAATCCTGGCCTCGGAAGGCTAACATGCGATCTTATAACCACAGCGTGTCTTGAGCGTGGCTGGGGTTGCGGATGCAATTCATATTGCGACGTATTACATCGGCAATATACTCATCGAGGCGCAAGAACGTGCACCATCGTCTACCCATTCAACCTATCGCCCCTCAAGCTACACTAGACGTCCGCCATACACTGGATCGTCCTATGTGCCGGGTTATTCGTCGCACCAACCTTATGCGCCACCGCATCACCCTCCCCAGCAGCTGCAAACGCAGCAAATCTACATTCCAAACGATCTTGTGGGATGCATCATCGGGAAGGGTGGTAGCAAAATCAATGAGATCAGGCATATGAGTGCCAGCCAGATCAAGATCATGGAGCCTGGTGCAGGTCTGAACGGCGCCCCATCATCCGGTTCGGAAGGTGAGAGGCTGGTAGTGATCACTGGACAACCCGCCAATATACAAATGGCGGTTCAATTATTGTATCACGTATGTGTTTGTTTTGATGCCCGACTGCCGTTTTGACGCCTTTTTCGACAGCGATTGGAACAAGAGAAACAAAAGCAACTTCGGGCTTCAGCTTCGTCTTCGTCTTCCTCCTGAGGTCGCCTTGCGTATATCTTGATACTTTCTTCTCCGTTTCCCCCCCTCCACCATCATGCTTGTAATTGGGGGAGTCGTTTGTTCCGGGATGCATAGTCTGTATGGACGTGCTCTGAATTGTGTTCGTGGTTTACGTAATATCCGTCGCTACAAGTCGAGTCTTGACCAATTTGTTGCTGTTCAATGTCGTCCATACTGAGAGCGCAAAAGGCCAATGCTGCAAAGGTCGAATCAAAAAATAAACTCAAGCGCAAGGCGGACGACATGGACGTCGACGAAGTACCAGTCCAACCAAAAAAGAGGAACAAGCAGCGTGTCCTGCTGCTCTCCTCCCGTGGTGTCACCCACCGGATGCGGCATCTCATGAGTGATCTGGTCGCTCTCCTGCCTCACACCAAGAAAGGTGTGCCATCGTGTTGGTCCTTATCTTATGATCAGATTCTCATATTTCGTTGACAGAATCCAAGTTGGATGGGAAATCCCAGCTGCATCTGCTCCCGGAGTTGGCAGATCTTAACAACTGCAATAATACGTTGTATTTTGAGGCGCGGAGACACGAGGATCTTTATATGTGGGCAGCAAAGACTCCCAACGGACCCAGCATAAAACTACACGTCCAGAATGTGCACACGATGGACGAACTAAAGATGACAGGCAATTGCCTCAAAGGGAGTCGAGGTATACTCAGTTTCGACAAAGCATTTGACGAGAGTGAATGGGGCAAGTTGACGAAGGAGATCTTCACGCATGTGCGAGAAATTAGTTTTGTTAAACTATCCACCTCACCACGCGTTTGCCAGGTCTTCGGTGTCCCTCCCTTGGCTCGGAGAGCCAAACCGTTTATCGACCACGTTCTAACGTTCTCCCTACTCGACAATAAAATATGGTTCCGAAACTTTCAGGTTAGTTCTGCACGCTGATATCCTCTTTATGATGCTCAAATGCCTCGCACACCAGATCTTTGAGAAGGATCCTCAACAACCAAGTGGCCCCCCGAGCATATCGTTGGTCGAAATAGGTCCGCGATTCGTATTGACACCCATTCGAATCTTTGAGGGTGCCTTTAGCGGTGTCACTGTCTACTCTAATCCAGGTTCGTTGTTTTATTCTGGTGGAAAGACTCCATTTTGACAGCAGATTGGCGCCGCAGAATTTATCACACCGACAGCGATCAGGAGATTGATGAAACAAAGCAAGGGGGACAGGTACGGCAAGCGAAAGGATGCTCAAGAAGATCATGCACGGAGAAAGGCGCTTCGCAGACAAGAAGAGGATGTGTTGGCTGTGTCCAAAGTATTTGGATGAGACTATGTCCTACGCTCGTAGTGTCGTGTAAAGTTTGATGACAATTGACCCATAAAGGGGAGACAATGGGCACGCCAGGCTGAAGCGGGTTCTCCATTGTTCTCCTATCACTACCACGTTCCCGGTCCCTTTGTGTTCCTGCAAAGGTAATTCGCCAGTATATGAAACAATGGAATCCGATCCCAGGATGCCAGGCCGCGGGACCATGCAAGAGCCCGTCCGGTGATCATCCGCTTCATCTCGGGCAACCCTTTGGCCTGACTACCTTTGTCTCCTCAGGTAACCGAGTGGCATGTGTCCATATATAATGCCGGGTTTCAGCGCACGAGATGCTCCAGGTTAATAATCTATCTCCCGACTTTCCGAGGAGAGTTCGCTCCTTGTAACTAACACAAATGTTCCTCGCACTAAGCATCCAACCATTCTCCGATGTCCTGGATATGTATGGGGATGCGGACTCGTCGTAAGTGCGTCTAACACATTTTCTGGAGTCGTGGACCTCACCATACTTCATTAGTTCAACATTCTCTCTTTCAGGTCACGTTGCCGTTTCGCTCACCTCTCCCGCTTCGCTCTTCGCGCGACGGAGAACAACTACGCGTATTCTCCTACAATCCCTGACCATCACCTTTGAAGGCCAGTCAGAAACGCTCTCCCCTAAAACCGGATATGCTTCCATCCGTCTCTGCTCAATTACTCGCCAACTACTACCTGGCGACCTCGTGGATCTCTCGAACGAAGGGCATGAGGACTCCGATGGACCTTGCCAGTGGAATGTCACTTTTGACATCCCGATTCCCGGGTGGCTTCCAACCACTTCAGTCTATGGGGATGCATCGTTGCAAGCATCAGGAACTTCTTACGCTCTTTACGCCACTGCCACATTTGTCGGTGTCGACCACGGTCATTCTCCATTTTCCTTCGTGAACATTTGTAGCCCTGTCCGCTCCCGCGCACGTACAGTCGACGCGCTTAGATGCCCGATTATTCTTCGGCGCTTCGTTGAACCCCAGCCTGGATCTTCGTCAAGCCCGTTCCCGATGTCTGTCTACATCGTGGACGCACGTTGCGCGCCTGATTCAGATGGATCCTCTCAAAGACCTATCACAGGCGATTTTTTGGAGAAGATTCAGGTCGTTGCCAGCATACCGAGTGCTATATCAATAGATGGGACATTCGTTCCCTTTATCTTACGTGTCCGCGGAAAAGATTTGCTCGGCTCAGAGCGGACACAATTAAGGATAACAGAATTCTCCGTCGATGTAGAGCAGGTCGAAGTATACAGGTTTGTCTCTGTTCAAGCTTCGTCAACTGGTGCTTAATATCCCTCACTTAGGAACAACTCGAGTCGAGACGACGTTGACCAGTATTCAATCCCCCCGCAGAGCCAACAACCACCTCGTGTTCCATTGCGAAACCCTCACCCTATCCATACCCTATACGGCACTGCCTTTCTCGGGACTTTTGGATCAAGCATAAAACGTTCATTCTCCATTCTTGCTCCCACCGAATCGGGCAGATACGTCATCTCAGGAGACGGTCATATCTTCGCCCAGAGTCCGTCGCCCGAAGACAGCTGGTACGTTCTGGAGACCAAGATTCCAATCTTCGAGGTGCCTTACTTGCGCGATTGGGCGGGTACTCGGAAGCGACGGATCACCGAGAGCAGTCCGCTTTTCAGCGTCGAGCACTATATGCACGTCGTGATTTGTTGCGAATATGACCTCGCCGATTCGGCTGAATCAATACTGGAACGTCTCCATTTTTCCCTTCCAATGAGGCATGTCAACGTACCCGAAATCGCCGTGGCCCCCAGAAATGCTGTGGGGGACCAATACGAAAACGTGCGGAAGACCCTACCTTATATGCAAAGTCTTCCGGCGTATTCGCAACTCTTTCACCCGAATGGCGAACAGAAACTCGACTACCTGATTCCGTTGCCCCTCTACGAGCCATCGTCAGCGTCTTCAGCATTTGGTCTCGAAACAGACCAAAGGACGTTGTAATCTCCCGGGACACTCTCACGCTCCTCTACCTGTTTCCATACCTGTGGTAGTAATCCTTTAAATTTTTCCCGCGTTGATTCAGCCCGCACCTTTTCCCCGTTCGAGGTTCTACATTAAATACCATGCAGTTGTGATCAATACTGAAAAAATCTTGTCACGAATTCACCGCCACTGATGGACGATCAAGACTGCCGCAGGGGTAAGTCATCTCCTTGCCGTTCATCGTGCACCTTCCATGCTTGTCAAGTTGTACGTACTGTCTCACTCACCACAGTTCTGAATCTAAGACAACAGGGTCGCAGTGATAACAGTAAGACATACATCGCATGTATCACTGAACGTTTCCAGACTTTGGGTACGCCACTTCACAATCTTATACCAAGCCAATACAGGTGCGCTCTGATTACACATGCAATCACTGAGACCGGCAAATCCTTGGTAACCAAACGCCTCACAATTCCTGCACGTCTGACCCCGAGGACTTAGAGCGGCTCTTTCCCGGTGACAGCTGAGCTGTCCTGCCGGGATGACCTGACTCTCGCCACTGCCAGTTAAGTACGCACTAGTTTCACTTTGGGCCCTGATGCCGTAGGTGGACACGAACCACAAGGGCTACAAATACACCATGGTTCATGCAAGTGTAAGGAGACCAACTCCCCATGCCCGTGCAAGTTTATCGTCTTCCCAACTTTCTCGCTTTACTCCCCAAGAAACCAGGTGGTGCGATCAGTCTCCATTTTAAGGACGCCGATACTGGGTATCATTCATGGGTTCACGATAAAATCGGCTGGCTCTTCGCCATTGTGCGTACCTGCCACCCGTAATTCTGAGTTCGACTGCTCTAATTCCCGCTCATAGGAGGTCTATAATGCCGAAATGCCTTTGCTAGCAGCGTTAGCGTTTCCTCTTGCTTCTTATCCGGAGTTGCGAGGAATTCTCGACTATATGACATCATCGTTCATGCTAGAGGAGTTGACGTACGCACTATCTGCCACTCCAAATCTGCATGCACACTCACGAACTTGTGTAGTGATCGCTGTTCGAGCGAAAAGGCTGTGGTCCGCTCACAATTGTGGATGAAAACGTTGGCGCAGTGCGATGAAGGAGAAAACTCTCGACACCCATTCATCAGAACAATGCGCAGGTTGGTTAGCAATCTCGAACCATGGTCTTGTTGTCTAATTCATTTCCGACGTAGTGAATTAGTCCCTAATATGAAAGCCGTCTTCGACCCCTTCCACTGGCCGCAATTTCTTGATTCGAACGCACACTTCTCTAAAAACACCATTCAAGAGGCCCTTGACCGGGAAGCCCATTCAAAGAAGGACACAATTCGCGACATCCAGTCGTACATGGTCATGCGTCGGGAGACAATTGGCACTCGTCCATGCTTTGTTCTAATGCGTTCTGTTCGCCGCCTCTACATCCCTGACGATGTTTTGGAAAACCCCGTCGTAAAAGAGATGGAAAACGTCGCATTGGATATGGTCTACATTGTTAACGTGAGCGTTACTTTCCTAACTTTCTTCTACTGAAGTCCACCCTGGCCTGCGTTTCGATCAGGATGTCTACTCTTTCAAGAAGGAATACGGCGATAACGGAGCGTTGAACAACCTTCTGACAGTCATGGAAAAAGACCCGATGACCTCTCACCTGGATCTACAGCAGAGACTCAATCATACAGAGAGACTGTTCAAGGCGTCCCTTAACCGCTTCCACGCATGCAGGAAAAAGCTACCCTCGTTTAATGGGGATTTGGATCCCCAAGTCTCTTTGTATGCAGACGGATTGGTCGACTGGGTTGTGGGGAACATCGAATGGAGCGCCGTGAACCACCGCTACAAGACGTTCTTGAATCATCTAGACAGGAAGAACAATATCATGAGGTTGCATTTGGACAGCCCCCGTCGCAAACTACTACGGTCTGTTCTGATCTTCCTTGTCGTACTGATTATATCGGTGCTTGGGTATCTCGCCCTATGATTCTTGTACTATCATTACTCCTTTTCACAGAGTTACATCCCGCTTTGCAATCTTACGTTATTAAGCTTGTTACGTACTACACTGTACTATGCGACACTGTCCTCCTGGTATTTAGAAAGCCTAAGATTCTTCCTTCGCTTCCTCGATCTGTATCAAGATTTGAGAGTCAGTTTCACCTTCTTCTCGTCCACTTCCCAGGTCTCGACAGGACCCTCGCATTTGGCCACCCAAACCTCTGCACCATCGAAGTCTGTTATACCGACTTCACCGCATCGTAGCGAGACGGACTGCGTTCTCTCGTCAACGACACCCGTGTCTCTCAACACCTGTGCTGTCTGATCACGATGGCTCTTATCCTCATCCGCGATGTAACACAACGACATGTGGGGAAACCTCGGAGCACTGGGTTCAAGGCCCCGACGACGCAAGTTGATCACTATCTGGCTTTGGAAATCGACGAGCTCTTGTGTGGGTTGGATGTCGACGAACACGGAGCGAAAGTAGTGATCACCAACCGCAAGGGACTGGAAATTGGCGCGGATTGGTTGATGGATCGCTGGAACTGCAGCGAGAAGCACATCCGGGATCCCGGGATCTGAGAGGGGGACTGTTGCAAGAGTTATGTGGGGTAGGAACGCGGGA
Source organism: Xanthoconium purpureum (assembly GCA_038090075.1). Taxonomy (NCBI): domain Eukaryota; kingdom Fungi; phylum Basidiomycota; class Agaricomycetes; order Boletales; family Boletaceae; genus Xanthoconium; species Xanthoconium purpureum. The sequence continues at coordinate 54,031 of JBBPMA010000039.1, forward strand.
TAAGAGCTTGGGGAGAGAGGGTGACCGACACCTATCGATGGGCGTTTCGGAAGACTAGATTTTATCGCATCCATCTCTACTGCCGTGGGCACAAGCCAGAGAGAAACACCTGAAGAGAATGTGGGTAAGGATGTCACCTACTTAACGTTCTCTGATCTGCCTTGAACCTTACCCATCCTTCAAATCACTGAGCTAACTTAAGGAATCAGTTGAGTGGGGGCTTAAAATGTTGTGTGAAATAGAGGGGTCAATGTAGGTCAACTTGAATGTGGACGGACAACGGTTAATTTACAGATGACGTAGTTTTCCATTGGTTTTCCGAGTGCACATCGTTTTATAACAGCGATTCGAAACCCACAATACTTACAAGTATCCATAAACAAGACCATCAGCAGAACCTTCAGACATTTATTGATGCGGCCGTCTGTTACTCGGAGGACTCGTGGGGTCCCAAACTCACCCAACTGCTTCCAACCCCAGTGCTTTCAAGGTCCCCACTGTGATTACTCTCCGCTTCCGCGTCGGAAGCAGCATCTTGTTCGCTAACATCGGGGTGCGACTCAGGAATTGCTGCGTTTTTTGAAATCGTAGGGACATCGCCAATAGATCGTTGTACAAGCAAAGCAGTCGATCCGGTGCCTGGTCTAGGAGCAGTCTCGGTGTGAGAAGCCGCGGTAAGAGTCACGGATCTAACAGAACGAGTGCTAGGAGGATTAGCCAGGGGCGGTGGAGGTAAGAGGCGATTCCGAATGTTCATCAAGAGGTGAGGAAGGGCCAGAAGGCTGTCCAGGAGTACTGAAGGAAGATATGACGCAATCGCATACGTGCCCGCTAACGATTTTATGGGTTCAGTTTACGGAACCGGCCAACTAGCGGCGAGACTAACCTCCTGCCCCGACAGAAAACCTGTCACCTCGTATCCAGTTCCTTGCCTGTTCATATAAAAGACCGAAACTGACACCAAAAACGAATTTCCCGGAATATCTTGCTTTAGTACCACCACTGACCACGCCGACAAGACTGTCGACGAAGGTAGGTACGTCCACTGGAACACGTGAACCTCGGGTTTCTCGCAAGGTACTGAATGCCGTCCCGTAAGTGGCCTTCTCCGAAGGGGTCCAATCATCCATGGTGACTCCATCACCGAGACCACTCGTCAACGAGCCAACAGCCCCTACGTCAACAGTCACGATACGGATCGCGTTCATCCCTTCGGCAGCAGCAATTTCTCGTCGGAGAACATCGGCCGCACGGAGGGTGGCAGCAGCGCTCATAGCGGTTACACTTCCGAATGGGAGTCCCACGCGTGCATCAGCGGCCGGCAAACAAAGGATGATTGATTTGTGGCTACGTGCATGCGAGGCGTCTGCACGGAGCAGTGGCAACAAGGCCTGAACTGTTTGAAGTGGTGCAACGTGTGTGGAGAGGAGATGGGGGAGATAGGTGCTGCGCAAGGAGATTTGTTCAAATGGTGCCGGTGCACAATGGACAGAGGCGGTTGGCATGGTGAGCAACGATACCACGGAATGCACCATGAGATAATTAGGTGTGGGTGCGTATGGGTCACCTGCAGCGGTTATAGGAAATCGTCGAGACAGTGTAGACGCCAAAGATCGAAGGAAAATAGGGATTGTCCCCGGCTGGCATGAATTACATCAGACAATCTCTTCGGAGGGGATGCTGAGGCGTACCTCGTTAGGGTCTAGGATGAGGGCCCGAATGTAGCCATGCCCCTTGCTTTCAATGTCACTGGCAGCATCGGTGGATGAAACGCTGGTGACGACAATATAGCCTTGTTTCTCAAATTCCATAATCAGAGGCAATCCCAAGGGATGGTCACCACCCAAAATAACTTCAAAGAGATATCGATATCAAGCTTGCGCCATGAGCAACGAGTAAGAACACGCACTAACAGCCTGCCGTTTCTCGGATTGCGCAGACGTTGTCTTGACTCGTCTCCCCTTAGGAGACCTCAGGCGGAAGACACCGTATCCCACGAGTAAGCCTGCTCCGAGAGCTGAAACGACCACGCCCGACGTTATCCATGGGTGCTGGACAATAGAGTCTCCAACATTGTCGAACAACGACTTTGGCGGGGGAGGGGGAGGGGGAGGAGGTACCTCAAATGGCCCAAGCCCAGGGACACGAAGAGGCGGCAGACCAGGCAGACCGAAACGAGAAATATCCATCCAGAGGCGGTTCACGGCTTCTTGGATGCTGGGAAGATCAGGCGAGGCAGCCGTCAGACTGGCTACAACAAGACGTTCGACGTAGTCGAAATATTGTTCCATGTCTTCGATTGTTGGGACCATTGTCAAACTTCAATGTTGCGAAGGTGAGGCAGATGGACACAGATAATGAAGACACGACTCCATTTGGCCAGGCATCGCACAGCATCGTTTGACGAGTGAAAAAAAGACACGACGCCAGCAGGATTCGAACCTGCGCACTCAAAGAGTAACAGATGGATTGTCTTTTGGTTCTAATCTGTCGCCGTAACCACTTGGCTATAGCGCCTTGGAAGGGCGAGCCCAACATTACGCACATCACCCCAGAACATCCTTTCCATTGATGTCGGAAAAATCCACGTGCCCATCGTAATGCCGCCGGCTGACGACTGCCTGACAAGCCATTATTAGGCATTTCAATGTCATTTTAATTGGGATGGAAATGAAAAAAAATGTGGAAAATAGCTGCCATATTTGGACATATTTTGCATTAAATTGCATTGTAATGTCAAAGAAAAGATGTTTATGCCTTATAAGTAATTGGCATGTCTTCCAGATTTTTCCGACATATTATTTTATTTACAGCTGTTTGCAAAGTGATGCGGAAACGCGCTTTGAAAATTCAACTCTCGGAAGCTGCCAGGGTAGGACCCCGAATGCACTGTAACTTGTTTGTGTGCGGCTATGACCTGTGACCGCTGCCTCCTGTCCACACCATGCCCCCATCGTCGCGACACGACTTGTATTGGCACGGGTGATGGGTAGAGGGGAGGGCAAGCAGCGTAACGGGCAATTTACCCACTGATGTGTTCGGGGTCCTACCTCGGCAGCTTCCGAGAGTCGAATTCTCAAAGCGCATCACTTTGCAAACGGCTGTAATTACTGGAGCTCTTTCTACAGCATGCGGTATATAAAAGTTTTTTTGTCGACACAATGCTATGCGATGAGGCCGCTAGGGCATGAGGTAGCAGATAACATCATGTCCACAACATCTATATCTCTAGTTGCCACCCATCTCTTTAGCGAGCTGCTCAGCCTTTGCTTTGACGTCCTCGATCGTACCAGCCATGTAGAAGGCAGACTCGGGCAGGTGGTCGTGGGTGCCAGCCAGGATTTCCTTGAACGACCGGACAGTATCCTTCAAAGAAACGAGTTTGCCCTCATAGCCGGTGAAGACTTGGGCGACCTGGAACGGTTGCGACATGAATCGCTGGATTTTACGGGCGCGCTCGACCTGAATTCGTTTGTTAACATGCCATTTTACAACTAATATACCCGTCACACGTACAGTCAACTTGTCCTCTTCCGACAATTCGTCCATACCCAAGATAGCGATGATATCTTGCAAGGACTTGTAGTCTTGAAGGATTTTCTGGACAGCCGTAGCAACTTCATAGTGTTCTTGGCCAACAATACGGGGGTCAAGCATCCGAGACTTTGAGTCCAGAGGATCAACAGCAGGGTAAATTCCAAGTTCAGCGATACCACGGGATAACACAGTTGTTGCATCCAAGTGAGCGAAAGTGGTTGCCGGGGCAGGATCGGTCAAGTCATCTGCAGGGACGTAAACAGCTTGGACAGAGGTAATCGAGCCCTTCTTCGTGGTTGTGATACGTTCTTGCCTAAAGCCTTGTCAACTACAAGCACAACCAAGAACGAAAAAGTCACATACATGCCACCCATATCAGTCGAGAGGGTTGGTTGGTAACCGACGGCTGAGGGAATACGACCGAGCAAGGCAGACACCTCGGAACCAGCCTGGGTGAACCGGAAAATGTTGTCGATGAAAAGAAGCACGTCCTGACCCTCCTCGTCGCGGAAGTATTCAGCAATGGTCAACCCAGTCAACGCAACACGGGCACGGGCGCCAGGGGGTTCGTTCATTTGACCAAAGACAAGTGCGACCTTGGAATCACCCTCCAAGTTGATGACACCAGTTTCAATCATTTCGTGGTAGAGATCGTTACCCTCACGAGTCCGTTCACCGACACCTGACCGACAAGACACGATACTCAATGCAACGCCCCATTGAGAATGGGAGTATATACTGACCGCAGAAAATGGAGAAACCACCATGAGCCTTGGCCACATTGTTGATCAATTCCTGGATCAATACGGTTTTGCCAACACCGGCACCACCGAAAAGACCGATCTTTCCACCACGTGCATAGGGAGCCAAAAGGTCGACAACCTTGATACCCGTTTCGAGGACTTCAGCGGTAGTTGACTGGTCGACAAATGGTGGAGGGTCAGCGTGAATGGGGCAGAGCTTGACGCCCTTGATAGGTCCACGTTCATCGATGGGTTCTCCAATGACGTTCATGATTCGGCCAAGAGTTGCAGTACCAACAGGGATTTGAATGGGAGCACCGGTGTCGACGACCTTTTGTCCACGGACAAGACCCTCTGTACCGTCCATGGCAATGGTACGGACGGAGTTCTCGCCGAGATGTGACGCAACTTCGAGAACGAGACGACCACCGTGGAAATCCTGGACCTCGAGGGCATTGAGGATGGGAGGGAGACCATCGGTCTCGAACTGAACGTCAACGACGGCACCAATGACGGTCTTCACGGTACCAATGGCTCCCTTGGCTTCCGATGCATAATGACGCACTGCATTCACATTGGGAAGAGGTTCGGAACATATAAACATACATCAGGCACTAGGAAGGTAAGAGAAACAAACCTGGCTGGGAAGCAGAAATGCGTGAAGGACGGGCAGCAGCATTTTGCTTCTGGGTGGGAGCGGGGAAGGAGGAGCGGGCCAACAGCGGTGTAGCAGTCTGCAAGAACCGCGTAGAGTTCTTTGCGCTGTTGGCGGCTCTCCTGGAGACGCGGGTGACGCCGCGAGCGGTAAGCATTGTGGTGAACGACGAAGACGACGACAAGTGGTGAGGGAGTTCGAGTAGAAGAAATACTCGTCCCGACCCGCCAAGGTAAATTTCGAATTCAGATCCAAGCTCCGACTCACCCGACTTCAGCCGTGTCACTTACGTAACTTTGGGAGTAAGAAAAAATAAAATAAAAATAAAAATAATGGACGTGACGCGGTCGTGGGAAAAACACGGACGCGTCGCGTTTACACTGACCGCGATGAACGACATCTTCTTGCCAACTGGATTGCTCGCCACAGAACCATCCGCTTCACCGCCTGCGTTCGTCTCTAATGGTCTCTTGGGGGTCTCAACGCTCGCTTCTGAACCCTCTGCTTCTGCTTCTGTTTCGGACACGTCCCATGACGACACATCACGTTTAGAGAGTAATGGTACGCCGTACCGTACTCTTTCTTCCTCACGTCTTTCATGTCCACCAATTCTACAGCTCCTTCTACCGCACCACTTGCATCATCCCAGGGTAAGTATTTCAACTTCCTTGTAACAGTCGTTTCTCATGGAAGTCAGATGATGCTTTCCCCCTAGTCTCAGATATCCTGGGCCTCAAACCCAATCAAGACCCAAAGTATTCGAGGTGTCCTACCTCCAGGGCATTGACACATCTTCGTGCGCCTCTTCGCGCGACAACTTTTGATGGAAAATCCCTCTGTATCCCGCGGAAATCCCAGGTGACGATCTTGCAAAAGGTGTGTAATTGGATTTCATGTCTATACTTACTGATCTAGCTATTAGTCGACTTCACCTTCGCCAGTGAAGAACCTACTCAGCGTGCCTATCCATAGACTTATGGATGAGCTTTCGGTATCCGCGACTTCAAACATTGCTATTCCGTATGTAGAAATCATTTCCGTATGTTGTGCGTGGTTCTCACCCAGAAGAAAGGACTTCGAAACCGGATGCGACTCATCGGCCGCTCGATGACATGTTATGGGTTGAACAATATCGCCCTCAGCGCTTCACAGAGCTCTTGGGCAATGAACGGGTTGCCAGGGAAGTGATGGCTTGGGTAAAACAGTGGGACTGGTGTGTTTTCGGCAAAAGAAGGAACAGAAAGCACCCTAGAGAAGATGACCAGAACCACGATCCCGAGGACGAATACCATCGGCCCAAGGAAAAGGTGAGGTTGCTGACAGCCTTGCGTTTCCATTTGTCAAACCACGCCGTTGTTAGCTCCTCCTGATATCCGGACCTCCTGGCCTTGGCAAGACCACACTAGCCCATGTAGTTGCTGTACAAGCAGGCTACGAAGTAGTGGAAATCAACGCCAGGTGATTTCGTTGTACATGCTAATGTCCACATTGACTAAATCCCTTCACAGTGACACGCGGTCCGCACAGTCAATTGACGAACGGGTCCGTCCCATACTTGAGTCTGGCTCCGCGGTTGGCAGCACGAAACCTGTTTTGCTCATTATCGATGAAATTGATGGGGCAACTGGTGGTGGTGACAATGTATGTCATCAGTTCGACCTTCTTCTAATACTTAAGTTTTGTCCACAGTCAAGTGGCTTCGTCCAGAACCTTGTTTCGCTGACACTAGATAAACCAAAGAAAAGACGTAGGCGGGTTTTCTTGCTTAGTTACACTTTGACTCAGACCAAACAGGGAAGGCTGGAGCTCAGAGAGACAAGCGACCTTTGTTAAGGCCCATCATTTGCATCTGCAATGACCAGAACGCACATTCCCTTGCTAAACTCCGCCCGCACGCACAGCAGATTCGGTACACACGGCCGGCTGATATCCACGTAGTCAAGCGGCTCCGGGAGATCTGCGAGCTCGAAGGACTAAACACAGATACGAGAGCACTTAGTACCTTGGTCAACATTGCCAAAGGCGATCTGAGAGGCTGTCTAAACACTCTGCAGGTTCGTCACTCTACCTCGCATCAATCATGTTGTCGATCAGAACAGAACAGTTCATAAAATCGCGGAATGAGGGCGTCACAGAGGAATTAATTCGTCGTGCCACGGTCGGTATGAAGGAGGCAGATGTTACCGCAACGGCAGTCCTGAACGAGATATTTGCACCCTTGTCACGGAAGCGAATCCGGGAGCTGGCAATGGGTGACATGGAGGAGGCACGATATGTAAATCGCCTCAGTCGAGCCATAGAAGCACTCAACAACTTTCCCAACATTGCTAATGGTATGTTCTCTCCAAGACAAACCTCTTGGTTTTCAACATTTTTAGGATGCTTCGCGCACTATACAAACTGTCACCGCCACGAGGCAGACCTGACTCGATACGAGAAGGTAAATGAGTGGTTGGGAACGTTCGACATGATTTCCTCAGCCATGTATGCCGACGGTGACTTCGGCCTGCAAGCATACCTCCCGTACTTGCTCGTTTCATTCCACCCGCTGTGCCGAGAGCGTGCAGGGAAACGAGTTGAAAGGGATTCCACGGAATGGGAGGCAAGCTCCTTCAAATTTATGTGTTACCACTGCTGATGGTCGATGTGCATAGAATTTATTGGTTACACGCACCAATAAGGACATTCTGAAATCACTCTCCGATGGCATTTGTGCTTCTGGAAGGAACACGGGGGTTAACCGACACCTGGTCACGGGTCACATTCTCCCACTAGAATTTGCACCATATATTAATCGAATAATATCACCTCCTCTGCGACCCGTAAGTCTGCGTATTTCTTT
>JBBPMA010000040.1:0-76778 GCA_038090075.1 Xanthoconium purpureum
CACATTCAACCACCCTTACTGATATCGTATACAACAGACCTTCCAACCCACAGTCAACCGAATTGGGGCTATTAGGACCCACGCCACTGTCGGGGAATGTGAGTCCGACGAGTATTCATGCCGATGTAGATGTTGAATCGGCGAGGTGCGAATCCCATCCGGGCTCCAGGTGATCAAGGGTATAGTAGGACGTGCTGACATTGATGAGTACGGGGAGTAACTTTCGAGACCGAGACCTCTTCTGCCTCATAATAGAATGTGACTCAATCGTGTTGTTAGCAGATCGATGAGTCGTTCGAGCCAGCCATCTGTCACATGTCACATATGACCATCGGTTTGTACAAATAGCAACCCTCCCAACCGGCGTTACGTTTACCGTGTGCGTATCGGGATAGCAGCCAGCTGGGTGGTCGAAACGAGTTGTTCTATCAATTCCCCCCGAGTCAGCGCGGTCGGATGTCTTTCAAATTACTTAAGGTATTCATTCTGGAGAGAACGCAAGACACCAGTAGCAAGCATTCGTCGGATATCTTCCGTCAAGGGCTGATCTTGATATGTGCCTTGGGGGTCAATTCAGAGCCTCATGCCCTCAGGGAATACAAAAGACGTCCCTTCGCAACAAGTTCCGACGTCAACCCTGTCATTTATTCACCGTAACACGCAGGGGGGAAAGCGACAAAAGTATCTACCGAGGACTAGACATACATTTCAGACGCTCGAGGCTAATTGGGTCCGAGTCTGGCCGATGTAGCATGTGCAATCGAACGTATCGTATTCGCACCAGAGTCCGCGGGCCGTTTCATGCAAAAAATTTAGGCCGTCATATAAACTTCCGCAGCCCGCAGTCCACTGCACAAAACATGAGGGACCGTAGACTAGTCCCTTACGTTACTGATCAACTTTACCAGTCCAATTATACACCTTGCTGTGCCACGGCATCTTCCGAACAACGCTATCGGACTCCATTCCGACCGTGCTGTCTCCACGGGTCGTTCCGTTCCATCGTGTCACGGTGCGCCCGATCGGCGGGAAGAAGAAAGCAAGTAAGTATTATCGATTTGGCGCAAACCGGGTAGACGGGGTTGAATTTGGGTTGAAAATGCCTCAGCGAAGACTAGAACCCGAAGGAGTTACGCTGTGAATTGGGCCATACTCTCGTGAAACCGAGGACAGATCGCACATGTGGTGCCAAAACAACGAAATTTGAATGTCGCAGTTGGCAATGGCATCATTTACTTCCTTCCTGGCTTGTTTGTCCATTTTACAAATGCTCGCAAATGCGAAGACATCCGAAAACTCGACAACCTGTCGCGTGCGAAGTATACAAATCGACTTCCGTGCTGCACTCGCTTCAAGTCGATCCGCCACCCCAAAAGATCTTCCTATCGCCAGCACAACTCCACGGGATTAACTCCGTACTTGGAAGCACCAGCGTGGCGATTATCCTACTTTTCTCAAGAACGTCGCCGGAATGCTGGGCATTGACAGGAATTCTTGAAACAACCGTTTTGAATGCCTGTGAGGCTCAGTTGTTTCAAGTTTGTTCTCTGGCTGCTCACACTATTGACATTCGATACCGGCGATGTATGTCCGTGATAGACCGAGACATTCACACCCGCGTTCTTGCGCGTTCTTGCTGTTTGCAAGACTTGCGAAGTTCCGCTGTCATCGCTAGGCGTACAAACTCAGTTCGGTCTCTGTGGGTGTCCCCAACTACCTACCTTGTCCACCATTGACTGGTCTGCGTCACTTCCTGACACGCTCAGTAAGTTTTTGAAACTACTGCCTCCTCGCGTTACTCCTTTCGTGACACTTGTAAGTAGTGTGACTTCCATCAACTGAACGGCGATGATGGTGACCTTGCCATGCGGCAACATGGGCGCGCCCAAGCGGTGTCCCGCGAGAATATTCTATCCACAGGAAAAACACCTGAGGCCGGACCGATCCTCGGTGTGCTGGAACATATAATAAGAAGAGAGAGGACCGGCGAAGTGGCACACAAGTTCGCTCAAGTCCCTCCTTTCGCATCGAGATGCTTCTCTCGTCCTTCCTTGCGCTTTCACTGTTCTTTCTTTCCAATGCGTCGTCGTCGGTCTCCAAGACTTTGGAGTCAGACGTGGAGTTAGCGGCACGCGCCGCCGATAGCACGTCAGCAAACGTGCTTGGCCCTGTAGGCGAGCTTCATATCGCGAACAAGTACACTTCTCCAGATGGGTATAACCGATCGTGAGCAATAATTGATGTTGATCAGCGCTTCTCTATATTCTTAACGTTTTGTAGAGCAGTTCTTGTCAACGGTGTATTCCCTGCGCCATTAATTCAGGCCAACAAGGTGAGAACCACGACAACATTTGAACGGGTAATACTTACGCTTTCGTAGAGCGATCAGTTTACTATGCATATTTTCAATGAGCTCACGGACGATACCATGCCTCTGAACACTAGCGTCGTAAGTAGTTATGCATATATCAATTTGCGCAAACGGTATCCTCACGTAATCTCGAACTTGAAAGCATTGGCACGGAATTTTCCAGCGCGGCTCCAACTGGGCCGACGGTGCCTCATCTGTCACCCAGTGCCCGGTCCGTCAGACGAAGTCATTCGTGCAGACCTTCAATGCCGACTGTCAGACTGGAACATACTGGTACCACTCACATTATTCAGTTCAGTATTGTGATGGCCTTCGAGGTCCGCTGGTTATATACGATCCTGAGGACCCTTTGGCAGATATGTACGATGTCGATGACGGTGAGCTTTGATTTGTTTCCTGTCACTGTTATCTCAGAATCGTGTAACCCAAATAGAAAATACCGTTATCACACTCGCAGACTGGTGAGCCTCTCAGTCGAATGGAAACGTCTTTGCTGATCTTTATCTAGGTACCATGAACCCGCTCTCCAACTCGTTAAACTGACCACAGCGACCTCTCCGAACTCGACACTGATCAATGGCAAGGGTCGCTACTCTGGCGGACCATCCACCCCACTCTCTGTCTTCAACGTTACAGAAGGATTGCGATACCGCTTCCGCATCGTGTCCACGTCTTGTGACCCCTCCTTCAACTTCACGATTGATGGCCATCGGATGACCATCATCGAGGTTGACGGGACTGAAGTGGAACCATACGAAGTTGACTCGATCCCCATCTATGCTGGTCAACGTTACTCCGTTGTTGTGACAGCAAACCAGACCATCGGCAACTATTGGATTCGTGCCTTGCCCGGTGTACGTAACGCCACGTTCGATGACGGCCAAAACAAGGCTATCCTTCGATATGCAGGAGCAGCAGACGAAGATCCTACGTCGGATGCTACATATGACATCGCGTTCGACGAGGGCCAACTTCACCCACTTATCAACCCCGGCGCTCCTGGGATACCCGAAATCGGAAAGGCGGACGTGAACCTGGTACTTGCACCGAGCTCCAACTCAAGCGACTACTTTATGCTCAACAACGTGAGCTTCACCGACCCCACTGTCCCGGTGCTTCTCCAGATCCTCAGTGGAGCAAGAGCTGCTTCGGAACTGCTGCCAAATGGAAGCGTCTATACGCTTCCCCCGAACAAGGTGATAGAGATAAGCTTCCCCAACTCTACCAAGGCTGCTGGTGCCCCCGTAAGTGCCATGTTTGTATCACTTTACCTAAGCGCTGACAGCACCTGCATTTTTTCAGCATCCTATACATCTGCACGGCGTATGTAGTACACTCCACCTTTCTTTATCTGTAACTAAGCTCTTTCTCTTAGCATAGCTTTGACGTCGTCAGAGTTGCAGGTAGTAACACGACGAATTTCGTGAACCCCGTCCGGCGCGATGTCGTGTCAATAGGTAACAGCTCTACCGACAACGTGACCATCCGGTTCGTCACGGACAATCCCGGACCTTGGTTCCTCCACTGGTGCGTATCTCCGTCTTATCAAAATAATTTGCTATCTCACTCTGACGGGGCCATATCTAGCCACATCGACCGTCATCTCGCCCGGTACGTCAGGTTTGGTGTACTAACGTGATTTCGCAATTAATGCTTTTGTCTAGCGGGTTTGCAGTCGTCATGGCAGAGTCGCCGAACATCACCGCCTCTGAAGAATCGGCAGTAGTTCCACGTACGTTTGAAATGTCACCGTCCTAACGCAAACTGCAGAGATTGATCGTTACTTGCACAGCGGACTGGTATCAGATTTGCCAGGATTAGGGGTGATCGCCTCTTGGTTAATCGATAGTTATTACATTATACTTCGGACTTGTGCGCGTCTAGTTCTTCAAGCTGTCTTTCTTTAAAGTGGAGAGCTGTATTCTCCGATTTGCTTGTGTTATTCTGGAATCCCTACTGGTGTTCTATACCAGTGATCAAGTTTTGTGCTATGTTCGACGTTCAGTGTGTGAGAATATAACATGTATGGGATCACAGGCCCGAGCTAGTATCCCTGGTTGGTCATAAAGCTTTGCACGAACCAAGGCGTCCGAATGAATCCCACGCGGTTGGCGTCCATGTCGATCACATACCCAAGGTGATCGATGCTGTTCGTTCGCCCTTAGGGTAGACGATATGGGTATTCTTCCAACACAATGGCCCTCCATGTCCTCTAAGTGTTTATTACCGATGATCAATTCTTGGATCATCGCACTAAATGTCCGACATGTTGATTCGCAGAGGTATTGAACCCAGCTACATATATCGGAGTACTGCAGGATAGTGACATTATTACCCCTGGTAGGTCGTAAAAGTGTTGATCCTGTGATGGCCAAGTTCAGATTGGGTTTACCTAAACGCGAACCAAGACTCACGTCTGAGCAAATCCGACTCGGTTAGCGTCCGTGTCGAACACCTGCCAAAAACGACCGTTGAACCAGTCAGTTCGTGCTTTCCCTTTCCCAACGACGTCCCACGACTGACCGCATAATACCTCTCCATGAACTTTTGCCCAATAATGAAATCCAGCCCCTGTCCGCTGTTGCTCCCCAAGTTGGCAACGACACCATACTGTTTCCCAGCAACTCCACCCCATGCGACGTTCTGGTTTGTTGGAACCAACTGAGCAGCGACGTCCATGCTGAACACCCTGCCAGCGATCGTAAAGTTGAGAGGCTGCATAGACGAGATGGAGGAAGGGGGGATCTCAATGAGACCTGTCGAGGAGTCCAACTTGGCTCCTGGGATTGCTTTGAGGTACACATTAAAGAAGTTGTCCGCGAGGAGGACCTCTGTTGAAAAGACATTCAATGGCCTAGTATGTAGCAATAGAGAGGGAACGTACGCGTGGTACCGGTGTCGACGATCCCAGCAGTGGAAGTTGGGATGACGGCGTGGGTACCGTATGTGGTCGAGGTGACGTTGATCCCCCAATAATAGGCGGCTGGATATGTCTTCGTTAGTGGAACATATGTCAACTTGCCCTCGTACTGTACACGATGCATGCAATCCTTTTAGCACGACCGGACGACACAAGAACCGCATTCTTACCAAGCTTGAATCGATGCCTCCGTAAGTTAATGCGCCATCTACGCATGTCAGACTTGGTTGGTGAACTAGGCATAGATACCCACTTGTGTCGTTGTCATTTGTTGCAGGGGCAAAGTAAACACCGAGCACTTGGCAGGCGATAAGTCCTTGCGACACAAGGTTATTCATTACCGTTGGGATCAATGCATTCGTATCGGGTGAGAGTGTTCCCTGTGTGAGGTCGACGGGTCCAACACCCACAATGCCATCAACACCTTGGAAATCGGCAAAGGAAAGTGCATCCCCAATCGACTGGTTGGTGAGGACAAGATTAGGCGCGAGGGTCACCTGATCGAGATCTGTTTGCCGTTAACGGTCGTGTATTAAAACAGTTACAATGTCCTCACACTCTTGTCCCGAAAAGTAACCCAACCCATATGTGACATTCACACCTTGCCCAGTGGGGATACTTGTGGATGTCCGAACATATGGAGTGCCAGTACTGAAACGAAGATCATGTCATGCGTCGTATGGCTTCCATCGATCATCCTTGCTCACCCGCAGAAAGTGTTGGAGGAGCCAGTGTCAACAACGAGGTTATAGTATGTCGGAGGTTTGCCAATGCCGACGCTTGTTGTGTACTGGACGTATGCCAGATTCGTTGCAGGCACAGTCGTCGGTCCACTGGCCGTACGGCTCTTCAATAATGCAGCACGAGCACGGTCTGCGTCAGGAGATCCTTTGAGATACGCTCCAGAGCGCTGAAGCTTCGTCAGAGGAATGGTGGCCACCGGAGACGCGGAGGCAGACGTCGCAAGGAGGGCGATGGAGAGCGCAGCAAACGACCTCATGTTGAGAGAAGTAGATGGGGAGTATGCTGCCTGCAATGGACATTTATAGTGCGGCAAAATACTCACTGTGAGAGAAGGGAGTGCAGAGGATGCACGCGGGAATACGTTATGGAGCATTCATACCTCCTCAGTGTCCATATGGACGCATTGATGGCAGATCCGCTCTCGACTTGCAGTGTGTATTTTGGGGGCCACGAATCTATAGTGGGAATGCAGATGCGCGCAACTCTGAGCTACTCCGACTTCTGGTTAGTAGTAGCATATGGTCCCATGTGGACTCTTTCTATTGCGCCGGCTACTCGAAGGGCCGAGACGATTCTCACGGCTTACACCTTTGGGTCACTGGCGGACTCCACTGCATCAGCGACGCGCATTAATTGAACTGCATGCCCACGTTTTCATCATTTGAGCGTTGGCCATGGTGACTGATTGATACCATATGCTTGCACTTCATGTGGAATGCCGGAGCTGGTGTCAGGCTTTCAGTTCGCCGGTAGGCATCGAAGAGAACCAAAGCGTCCAGACTCTAAATTACGTCACCGTCTGAGATTCAGAACAACGCTAAGAGTGGACGAGAACGCGGCATAAACCATCCTTTGGCACCATACTGGGTAAGATGAAACCGCATTCGGCAATGTACAGCAATGTACAGCCTGGTTATCCGATTTACGTTCAGCTCGGGCACCGAACACTTGGTGGGTAGTTGCAATTGAAGTTGCGTGACGGGTCGCGCGATAGAGCGCACGTAGACATGATGGTGTGTCACCAAGAGAGAACGCTGAGCGTCACACGTACGGCGCCACCCGCTTTATGTACGTACTACACCTCGTTCGGACAAGTCCGAGCCAACCACTTTAGGCTTCCCGTTTGGCATCCATATCCAAAAAAATTTATCGCTGCTGTCACCCAGAAACTTGTATCGCGCCAAAGACTCCTACTGCTGTAATGACTGAACATTTTTCCTCGAGTCACTGCAAGACCAGAGATGACCTCTGCCATCCACGTCACGCGACAGGTGGACGAAGGCTTGACAAATCGGACCCGTACAACCGGACTGAAGAAATGATTGACAGCTCTGACGGACGACGAAAGGGACCTCAGGCCTCAGGAACCAGCACCCGGGGTGACGTTGGCGACCACGGTACGGCGAAGGTGACCGCCAACCGCCGGGCAAGGAAGATACCAGAACGAACTGAAGAGAGCGATAATGCGCAAACGTCCCGATAAGCCGCTTACCATACGCGACTCTACTGTCAGTACTGACGTCTGTTCCTGTGAGAACGCCACTACCATCACTTCAAACTCGATTGTCCCTGGTACAGAAAAGTTACCTTTGGTTTGCTTACTAGGGGCTAATTATGCTTTTTGTAGCTTATCTTCCAACCACCCATATACTGATCTTGGTTCCAATGGCAGCTCGGAAAATATACAAACCAGTGCAATCTCTTCTCACGTTTAGGGTCGTTGAAACACCAGCCGCCCAACAATTCCTTTGCAGTAATTCGTTGGGTAAGCAAGATATCTGGGATCCTATCCCTCATTGTTCTGCACCTCTGATCCAACTCCTGCTTTCGTAGGAATGATGGCTTGACAATACTGGCCCGATCATCCATTTCCCTGTGGCTCCAGTGTCTTCCCACCATGCGAAGAGTGTCTCAAGGTACAGAGTCCGTCGTCGGGAGATAAGGGGAGTATTATTAAGGTACTTCTTGGGTCCCTGCCCTTGGCCTTATCTCTGGCAGTACAAAATCTTACAAAGGGCCGACGGACAATCCTCCTTACTTCTATCTCATTTAATCTCTCAACATGTTCAAAGATGAAAAGGCTGCCAACATAAACGTTAATGTAGAGACCCGCGAAGTGCACAAAGGATCTCCCAAAGTTCTCAATGCGGATGACGAGCTACTGGCAGAGCTCGGTTACAAGGCCGAGTTCAAACGCGAATTCTCGGTGCGCGAGTGCTCGTTCAGCGGCAAACTCATGATCTAACGTGATGGTATTAAGATGCTAGAAACCATTGCTTTCGCATTTTCGATCATGGGTGTGGTCGCCTCTGTCACGTCCACATTCTCGTTTCCTCTGGTCTCAGGTGTGCCACTTCTGCTGTATGTTGTGATGCAAAACATCAACGGTCGCCAGGTGGTCACGTCGGGATGGTGTGGGGATGGTTCATCCCTTGTTTCTTCGTAATGGCAGTAGCCCTTTCGATGGCTGAGCTAGTATCTTCTATGCCGTGAGTTGGAAGCACTGTCTACGCATTTCAATTTAAAGAAGACGTTTGATTTCAGGACGTCTGCTGGCCTCTACTACTTCTCCGCCAAACTAGCACCCCCGAAATATGCTCCTCTGGCAAGCTGGATCACGGGGTGGGCTAACATCACTGGCCAGGTAACCCTCGTGTGTTCAATAGACTTTACATGGTTTGTCACACGCTCCGATGCAATCGTGTGAGACTGACTCAGTGATGTGAACCCAACAGCGCGCAGATGATTACATCCGCCATCACCGTGGGATCGAACGGATCTATTGTGCTGAGTTCAGGTGCAACATACGGGATTTTGCTGGCAATCCTGTTTTGCCACGGTCTCGTTTGCTCGGCGGCGACGAACGTCCTCGCCCGACTCAACCTCTTCTATGTCATAGTGAATGGTATGTCTAATCTGCCCCTCGAAGGAGCTTTATCAATGATCTGTAATGAACCAAGTGGGTACTACTGTGGCTGCGATCGTTGCTTTGCTCGTGGCCTCCGGTGACGACAAGGTATCGACGAAGGATGCTTTTACGCTGTTCGAGAACAACACCGGTTGGGCTAACAGTATGTTATTCTAGTCTTAAAGGCGGGTGTACCACTTATCTTGATCAGGTGGTTGGGCATTTTTGTTGGCGTTCACAGCGCCGATGTGGACGCTGACGGGCTGTAAGCACTTGCCTCCCTGAACCAAACTGTTTTCTAATGTGCGTCAGACGATTCTGCGGCGCACGTCTCGGAAGAGGTCGCCGATGCACAACGCAGTGCGCCGATTGCCATCATCCTCGGAGTGGCTAGCACCGAGATTCTCGGGTGGTTGCTCCTTATCGCAGCGTCCTTTGCGACGAAATCCGTTCCATCGCTTCTCACCACGAATCTGCCCCTGCCCATGGGCCAACTCTTCCTAG
Source organism: Xanthoconium purpureum (assembly GCA_038090075.1). Lineage (NCBI taxonomy): Eukaryota > Fungi > Basidiomycota > Agaricomycetes > Boletales > Boletaceae > Xanthoconium > Xanthoconium purpureum. Next base: position 9,448 of record JBBPMA010000040.1, read on the forward strand.
ACGTACTAGGGAAGCGGGGTATGTTGGCCATCTGGAGCTTCATCATTGTTGTCCAGGTAAGACAAACTCTCGAGCTGAGGCTTTGGCCCTGCCAGTCTCACGCTGTCAGTTCGTGACAGGAGCTGCGCAAGGGGTAGACGCCTCCCGGGTTATCTTTGCGTTCGCCAGGGATAACGCTCTCCCTGGGTCGCGCTGGTGGAAACGGATAAACCGACACACCCAAACGCCGGTCAACGCCGTGTGGTTCGTGATGTTTTGGGCTGCCATATGTGGTCTTCTCGGATTTTCTTCTGCGGCGTTTTCCTCGCTTGCCGGGTCAGTTTTGTCTCCAAGCCGTCTTTGGCAGGATATTCAATATGTGACTGATGCGATTTGGCGCTCTGATCTCACTCTAGGTCATCTGTTATTGGTTTGTACGTATCGTATGCGACGCCCATCTTTCTTCGGATTACTTCTGGGCGGAACGCGCTTTCCCCGGGATACTTTTCACTTGGAAGATGGTACCTGCCTATCGGCATCGTTGCCGTATCGTGGGTCGCCTTCATCGTCGTACTCCTCCTGTTCCCGCAGTCTCAGACGACGAACGCCCAAGGAATGAGTGAGTTTATCGTTTTCGTCGCTAGTGTTTAATGGCTGAGCGTATGTGTGCATGATGCAGACTATGCCGTGGTAATCATCATGAGCGTCTTCATCTTTGCGTCGATTTCGTGGGTGGTGTCTGCGCGCAAGTGGTTCCATGGGCCGATCAAAAATATTGATACCAATGGGACTGAATCGTTTGACTCGAAGCAGCTCTGAATCGAGTCCTCAGAAGGCTGTAACAGTGTAATCTAGCTGATGTCTGCCAGTGTACGTCATGATGTTGAGTATTAATAGTCATACATATGTATGAGTCGTAGTCATGTTGAACTGCTGAGGATATCAAGGTTCGATTCCGCTCAGTAATGTAGCATTTCCTACTTCCTTTGATCATTTTACAAGGTAGAGACATAAGCACCCTATGATGCACACGACCCAAACTAGAGTCCGAACCCTATGAGGGTCGTCCGTTGACACTTGATCCGTGTGGAGAAGGGTCGATTGATCGGTCCACGGGGTCCACCTAACCAGCAAATCAACCTAGAGCGATGACACGAAGCGTTGAAGCCTACCTCAGGTCGATCATACTCCCTATCACGCTCCCGGTACCTCCCATTTGCATAGTCGTACGAATGGCCATTCGTTGGCATGGACGGAGGGTACGCTGATGGAGGCGGTTGATGTTGAAATGACGTCATTGGCATGGAGGAGGAGGTGCCGGTCGGGGATGGGTGGATGAGGTGCATCAATGAAGGCGTGGCGGGGACTGCGATGCTAATGGCATCGAGGAGGAGTCTAGAACGTGGTGAAAGATGAGTGCGTTTGGTCGTGATGGGAAGCGGGTATGGACGGACTCGTTTTCTGCTTGGAGTTTGCGTATCCGAGCGTTTGCGATGTCGAGATGTCGTTGGTATTCTTCGTGTTGCTGTGTTGCGACGAGTCTCAACGGTGTGCATATGTGAAGGAAATGGTTTGACGTACTGCGCTGACTTGGTCAAACTTTTCACGAAGGGCTTGGTACCTATGTGGCGTAAACTTTTCGTTAAATAGGCTGGACAAAGATCCGAAAAGCCGGTACACACTTTTCCTTGTGCCGCGGGCCAGCACGCTGAGGCGGAGCGGGAGCCTAGGGAGGAACCCGCGTCAGGGACAGGTTGGGTTTTATTCGACAATGAACTGTGAGAAGTCACCGACATAACGAACCGAATCGTACCTTGAATCTTGTGCTGTCTTCGACGGGTTGGTTGGCTGGTTTTGGAGCGAGCGAGTTAGCCTCCATAACGCGCCACTCGACGTTGGTGGTGGTGGTGGGCGAGGCCTCCACGCAAAGCGGGCGTCGCTCGCCACCAAGAGGTTTTGCCGGAATAGGCAACTACTCCCGTCGCAATCACTCGCCGACATGTTCAGTGTACTGAAGAGAACATTGGGTATACGAAAACGTGTATTTTTACATGCTCCTAGTGCTCTCTACTGTATTTCTTTTAAGACCACACGTCTGAAGGACAGAAAAAGTCAAAAAAATGTCGCTGGTCAGGTAAAAAGCATGAAGTGCATACGAACCAGTGTGCATGATCATTTGAAGGATGATCTGACCGTGAACCGCTTGCATCAACGACCATGGACCAACACCCTCGGGCCAAGATATATCATCATTTATGCAGTTCGTGTAACGACCCTCCCCCACCCCACCCACTCAAAGTCTACGAGATATGCGCACCACACCGCATCAACGTCCACAGCACCCTCGGATCTGGCAGGACTAGCGGGTCCCTTCGTGACAACAGTACTGGACCGGCGAACGTTGCCGTGAACAAGATTCATGCCATGGAGCACACCAAGCGCAGCCTTCACCTTTTCGACAACATCGTCTGGGAGCTGTCTACCTGCAAACAATCGCCGAAGCGTATGTTGGGTCCTGCGATGGCCAGATGGATGTGGCAAGGACAGCAAGTCTTGCTGCGGATCACAGCATACCAGATGAAACCACGTCAGGGTCGATTTCGTTACAAGCAAGATGATGACATACCTTGGGGGTTTGTAATATAATCCAACAATGCGAACGCTCCTTGACGTTCTGGAAACCCACTAACCCAAACTCATTCCTACACTCGACGTGCAAATAAATTGCACCAGAATCTTGGGCAACCGCGTTACTTCTCGTTGCCATGGTGGTAACATGTCTATCTAACTGGACGCCCAGGAGGGTTTCAACAAGGGGAAAGATAGCCTTCTCGCTTTCAGATTCGGATATGTGTAAAGAGATTTCGGGATGAATTCACCAACGTTGCCCAAGATGTTCTCGTGAACTGAACTGACAAGACGATTTGAGATGCGAGGAGGATCTTCTATGATATCCGCAAAAGCTTCCTTGTAGATGACGATCGGAGGACCAGGGCAGTCTTCGGGGTCGATGGGAATAGGAGCCTTATTTTGGTCGGTCCTGAATTCCAAGCTGCTCTCGCTCGCGGATGAAGGAGCGTGGCCAGTCACTTTTTGGTAGTCTTAGGAGGGTCAGACAGCCATCATGAGTGTGTTCTGAACGCGACGAACCAACTTTTTTTCTGAATTCCGGTTGATCTGGCAAACAATCAATTACCCTGTACTGGCATTAAGGCATTCGACGAACCTGGGCGACACTGGATGAAAAACTGGACTCTCTCATCGTCCTCATCATAAAGGTTGAGAAAGAGGAGTTTGATGTCACGATGGTCCTTTGGATACTCGAGGTGAGGGACGATGGTCTGATACCAATCAGATTGGTCACGGAAATCGTTGCTTCAAGTGCAATGCTCTGATTTGATGCTCAGTTCATAGCAATGGAGTTCGGTGACATCACCTTACCCCGGGGAGGTAGGCAACCTTCAAGTTAGCGCGCATCGGATCTTCGAAGTGTCTAGTATGTCAGAATAATCGAACACGTCAAGAGACACTGGCTCGACGTGGTTCCCTGGTGCAAAATACCTGACCATCCTCTGGCGGGACATTTTGCTTACAGTGAGGTAGCAAGAGAGGGTTTCTAACAAAGGGGCAAGTTGCCGAAATAGGCAACTACTCCTAGCCCAGACGGTTGTTGTCTCCCCAACATGTTCAATGCATTGAAGAGAATACTGGGCAGTCGGACCACCAAGAAGTCCACCGAAACACCCTTATTCTTGGGATCTGGTAAGCAGCGCAGAGACGTCCCACGGCATTTTCGACAAAACCCCGCTTCCCAGCGTATTTCAGCAACCGCGTCCCAAGGGCTGTCTCAGAAAAATGGGGTAAGTCCCAAGCAACCGCTTAACCAAGAAGGCTAACTTGAGAGCTTTCAAGTCGCACACGGCGGGGAGATCTCCTCGGGAACGACCTTGGACGTGCGGGCGCGGTATTTCTTTGCGATCGATCCTTCGGAGCCATGGGTGACGAAGCTGTTTGCCAAGTCCGTCATGGTGCGTATATGCGGTGCTGGGCGCGAGAGGTAGTCGAGTATATGCGCGGGTACTAACATCGGTTTATGTGTTACAGGTGATCCATGCGGGGTGGATCGTACATTGCGTCGAAGAAGCCTTTCAAGTACCCATCGCAAAGTATATTCTCGATGGTAGGCCATGTTGTGCAGTCATTCTGTCCCCCAAGTGTCCTTCCCCCCCATCCCGCCTTCATCCCCCTACGCTCTATTACTTACTCAATTTGAATCCTCCACTTGATAGACAGGTTCGTCCCCGAACCCCCTTACAAGTTGATCAACAACTTTGCACCGCCAATATACGTCCCACTGTCCGAGCCAGCAGAGCCTACCGACGGTACCGATCCAGGCGAATCCGGACTTCAAACCTCTGACACGCCAAGTACCCCAACGAGCATGCCACGAAAACGCAAGCGAGAACAAGCCTATTTCGACTCACCGAGCGGCTCCCTCGTGTTCTCTGGATTCGACAAAGATGGTATACCACGCAGGCCGAGGAAGCAACGCAAGCTTCGGTTTGATCCATCGTTCAGTCCACAAGGCGGAAGATCTGGTAGGGACATGGTGCTGGGGCCGGGTCTTGATCTGTTTCGAGATCATCATGATGGTTCAGAGGACGATGCCGACCTTGGCGGGGAACATGGAAAAGGTGTGGGAGTCGGTACACTGCGTGGTTATGGGACTATGGTGCGGTCGCCCGACACGCCCGACAAGCCTCTCGCACACAAACATCTCTCGAAACCAGCTCACGCGTCTCCGCCAGCCATCTCTATTGGTACGCGGGAGAAAATGCCACCAGTTCGCACGATCGACTTCACCAACCTACCACCGCCCACCAGACGCCGGCGTTTCCTGGAGGCCGATGGCACGAAATCCGGAGAGACGGGTACGATACTATCGGTCGTCCAGTCTACCGACCACAAGATCAAGACGCCCAAGAAGATCAGCTTTGCAGATCACGCTCGGGTCTGCGTATACATCGTCTCACCCCGCCGACCAGATGCCAAGGATGGTGCCGACGCTGGCCCCGAACGACCATCTCTGAACGAAGGCTTCGAAAGTGGACTGGAAGTGGATGGCAAGACCCGGATGTCGAGCGACGAAGCAAAGGGTTCCGACGATCCAGCTGTAGAAGCGACCAAAGACATGGCTTCCCGAACGGATTCGGATCCGAAGAAGATGAGCGACGATGCCACTCGGCTTCCCGACGAAGATCAATCCACGAACGACACACTCACGTTGACTATGGAAGCAGTACAGACGATGCGACGACGTCTTCTTGACGCAGCAAAGAATGGTGTTGAAAACGGACAGCTCGCGACCCTGTTTGAGCTTGGGAAGACCTATCGGGAAAAGGAATTTCGGCATGTGTGGTGAGGGTTTGGGGATATTGGGTTGGTCCAGGATGGAAGTTCTCGATTGCTCTCTTTCATGTCAATTGCATGGTTCTAATGGATAGACTGGGTTTAGTGGACAGTGCATGTATACCTGAGGAATTGTGACACAGTGGCTGCATCAATGTTTATCTAAATGTGAATCACAAAAATAAAATAGGATTTACCGTTTTTTTCGGCGAGAAAACTTGAAGTTCGTTTGGAGGTCCGGACATGCACACCTTTTTTGATGTCTTTGCTTGCGTACAAACATAGCCTAAAGCTATGTTGGCATGTGCGCCCAAACGAACTTCAAGTTTTCTTGCTGAAAAAATGGTGAATTCTATTTTATTTTTGTAATCCACATTTAGATAAACATTTAGGTCTGTGCCAAACATTGATGCAGCCGTTGTGTGAAGCCGTGCAGCATTAATGTATAAGGATAAGTTACTAATAGCGACAGGGCAAGGAAGCACTGGTCCCGCCATACGGTTCCAGAGGGTCAGCCAGATCTAATGATCCGGTGTACGCATAGCGAGGCAAGTCGCAACGACAAGGTCGGTCATGGATTGGATCGGCTACCCTCCCGATAAGTTCGCCAAATGGACAAACAGTTAACAGAGATATCCCACACCTGATGGATACGGAGCTCTCCGTCTTTAAATATCGCAAAGAACGTGACGCGGTAGGTCGCCACCACCTGACCATCAGAGTTCAGGCACTATATCAGCATCAAGGAAGTTCGCCCTTGGTCGTCTTCTTCCCAAAATGAATGACCATCCACGCACCTCCATCCTGTTCCCCCATACCCGCGAAACTGGTTGCCATCGGTACACCTTGTCGTCAAGACCCCTGAACGAATAGATTCCATCGGAGGTCTTGTTCCCGCGATCCACCTGGACGATGTCGTTATATCCTTCCGAGCCGATGGTGATATTAATGGGCGCTGGATCGGTCGTCACGAGCGATGGTGGCCCGAGATAGGGAGACTTGACGTGGCAGACGACGAGTCCGTTCGGACCGCCGATGTGGAGTGCAAGTCGCCAGCTGGCTGCATGCCGGGTGCCCTTTGAATAATACCTGTCATCAAGTAAATAATAATATCGTCAGTGTCGTATCTTGGTCGACGTGGATGACGTGGCGATGAGAGACGGGATACCTACCTGGGTGTCTTTCGGTCGTCTGCACGGACGATCTTGTCGTCACTCCAGATACCCCCGATGCGATAGACGTGTAAACACAAGGGGGGACCCGTCTCGGTGGACATCCTTCCCGAGGACCGCTTCGTCCGGAGCGTTATCGCGGTGGAGCTCGATGAACGAGACGACGTGCGCGGGTTCTTATGGATCCGCGATGGAAACACGGGGTGGGCCGGTACCGGCGTCGGGTTGGAAAGGAGGTTGGATTGCCATCGAGGTGTGTGTCTTATGTATGAATGAGGAATGTCGGTGGACTGATGATCACTGGCATGTGCGCGCGGGTCGGTGTTGTATTTAGCGTTTCTATTTCCAAGTACTTCAAGCTGTGAGGCACTTCTCCCCCTCTCGACAAAAAAGAGTTGATGGAGGCGGCGGCGTGCGATGGCATGATGTACGGATGCAATTCGTTGTTTAGCAGACTTACTAGGACGGTGGGAAGATGTCCATTCTATTACAAGTGAAGCTTTCCAATCAGTGGTTCATATTTAGGATACCAGGCTGTGACTGCTCATAGATCAGCGGACCCAGGGAACCTCTGTGTAGTGACACTGCCCGCGAGGAGGGCAAGACAGACGAGCGGATACTGGTCTGGGCATCTACGTACACACATAACTTAATGCCAGATTGGAATGGTGCAGACCCGTTCGGCCCTGCCATTTCAAGCAGTGCATCATTGGAGGCCGCACTGTGTCCATATACGAAGGGCATGGGGTAAATTGCTTGCATATATCATATGGGCGGGCCACGATAACAACGTCTAAAAGCGAAATGAGCACTCTTGGACATACTTTCAAGGGATGAAGCGCTCACTGCGGATTTAACTTTCACTAAATCCCACTATTAATGGTTCGGCATCCGTATCGCAAGACTCGTGGCGACCAAGAGATCGATCATGAATCGACCCAACTACCATCTCAGTTATCAATGGGTGAATGTGCTAGAAGCAATGAAACCACTTTCGTACCGGGTAGATGCATAGTTCTCCATCTTTTGATATGGCCATCGCGGTTGTACGATAAGTGGCCACGATCTCTCCTCTTGTATCCAAGCACTAACGGGGGTACAGGTCGGCAGTCCGTAACAATTTCGCAACTTGGCATCACGAGCGCACCTGCATGTTGTCCCGCCATAGACATGTGCTGCTGAGCTGCCAATGATAATCTCTATCGTCGGGTCCCCGAAACCACTGAGCGCCTTCTGGCAAGCCATGTCGTCTCTGGACAAGGATTGGTTGTCGTTCGGAGGTGATGTTGATCAGCATTGGTCGGGGACATAGTTCACATAGTGGTGGTCCTGTGTAACCGGACGAGACTCGGCAGACGAGAGTGCCTTTGGGTCCGTTAACGTGTAGGGTGAAGTGCCATTGCGTGTCGTGCCTGCTCACTTTGAGGTAATACCTGAAAGTGGTTCGTTGCATGACTATTCCGGAAGCGATAAAGGGATGATGCTCACTTCACCGTCATTTTGTCTTGCGCTTTGACGATCTTATCGTCACCAAGAAAGCCGCCTACTCTGTAGACATGGAATGACAACGCTTGTTCTGCAGATTGCATGGAACGGAGAGATACTAAGGGAATGGGTGTAATCCTCACGTGTAGAAAAAAGCAAAACACATTTATAGTGCCGGAAGACTTAATGGCGGTGACAAGTTCAGGGCGCCATCTTACATATTGATGATGACTGACCCGAAATGCAACCATGGGAGTACGTTTTTGTGCCCTGGTTCCTGCCAGATCCAGGGGTCCCGCAGGCTGCAGGGATGAGACACTTGGCGTTTCAGATAATACAAGGCACGACATCGAGGCTAATTCTTCGTCCGCAAAAAAAGTACAGCTGTGTTCGTCGCGTGCAGTGGCGTTGTAATGGCTGTGAGCTAGAGCGTTGATTGGTTGAGGAGTGCGGTTACATAAGTAAATGCATTGGCTCGTGGCAAGTCGGAATAATATTTTTGTTCCCACGGTATTGCAAGTGCTCTTGGTGTGTTCTTTTCGATTTCTGTCTGTTTCATGGCGTCCAGGATTGTCCTCAACTCGCTCAAGGCGTCAGGTGAGTACTTGTTGCATTAGTCTTCCGTACGCTAGTTCATTTGGATAGCCCGACCCCGTGCGGTGCCAACCGTCGCTCGGGCCATCTCTGCGTATGTCTACTGCTTCACTTGGTGAACAAAGCAGAGTAACACCATCTATGCAGTCGTTCGATGAGCTCCAACCCACCACCGCCAGCAGAGCGCGCCTCCGAAATCATCAACAACCTTCCTTCTTCCCCCGGCCTCATCACCAAGACTGGCGCGGCACTCTTGGGAACTGGTCTCCTTGCTACTGCCATTTCCCAAGAAATCTATGTCGTGAACGAGGAAACCGTCGTGGCTGTCGGCACCTTCATGCTCTTTGCCTACATCTATCGGGTATGTCGGGTGGTGGTGTATTGCCAAATATATTCGATATTCTTGTAGGCAATCCAAGAACCGTACAAGGGTTGGGCAAACGGTCACATTGACCGCATCAAGGCCGTTCTCAACGATGCACGTGCTGGACACACACAAGCAGTCAAGGACCGCATCAATTCTGTCGAGCAGATGAAAGACGTCGTGTCACTCACGGAGGGTCTCTTTTCTCTTTCAAAGGCGAGCGAGGATTCTGTTACGACCATATCAGGTCTAATCTTGGCGTATTTTCTCCGCAGGAGACCGCCAAATTGGAGAATGAGGCTTTCGTGCAGCGTCAAAAGGTCATGTTGGCTAGCGAGCTGAAGTCTGTCCTTGACAGCTGGGTCCGCTACGAGCAACAGCAAAAGGAAAGCGAACAGGCCGAACTTGCCAAGACCGTGATTGCAAAAGTCTTGACTGGCCTCAAGGACGAGAAGACGCAGAAGGACATTCTCGCCAACGCCATCACGGAGGTTGAGCGTAAGTGATTTTGCTATTGATTGTTCTTATCTCATGCCTATGCTGCAATTAGGCCTGGTCAAGGCAAAGGCAATCTGAATAGATACCAGGTCGTACTAGCTACTAGATTGTGGTAGAGACTCTTTCTATCATGTTATTTGCGGTAGTATAAACCCATAAGACCAAATAAGACCAAAGCAGAGTAAGCCGGGGCGACGCGTTGGCAGTTGGCGCGTCTACTCGGAACAAATCTCAGCACGCGTTCGGGTTTGTTCCTCCCGCCATCATCCTCCCTACCTTGACCGTGCAACTGAATCGACAGCAAGATGGACTCAGACCTCATCAAGCTCGTCAACCGTCTTCAGGACACTTTTAGCAATCTCGGTGCGTACCACCCGACATATCTGGACACCTGGGCAGGGGGATGACGATATTTCATCCAGGTGGCGAACTGGATATGCCCCAGCTAGTAGTTGTAAGTTGTCTTTCGCAATGCGGAAGACCGCGTCTGACTTTCATTCAGGTGGGCAGCCAGTCGGCGGGTAAATCGAGCGTACTAGAGAAGTGCGTCCAGGCCTTTGTCTTTACTCTCGACCATTCACGTCACGTTCACGCACAGCATCGTCGGGCGAGACTTCCTTCCTCGTGGTCAAGGCATTGTCACACGCAGACCCCTTGTTCTCCAACTTATCCACACGCCCGTCCCGGATCCCTCCTCAAGTCCACTACCCTATACTGAATGGGGCCAATTCCTTCACATCGACAAGCGCTTCACAGATTTCAATGAAATTCGTCGGGAAATCGAACAGGAGACGTACCGCGTCGCAGGGCAGAACAAAGGGATTAGCCGCCTACCGATTTCGCTCCGGATATACAGTCCCAACGTCCTGGATCTGACCTTGGTAGACCTGCCGGGACTGACCAAGGTATATTCGTGCTGCAGTTGGCGTATCGTTCTGGAGCCAAATTGACATGTCTCTTAGATTCCGGTAGGCGACCAACCAAGTGATATTGAACGCCAGATTAGAAACTTGGTCACGGAGTATATCACAGCACCAAACAGGTGGGTAGGAAGATGCTGTTTTTAACGCGTGATTGATGTCTTTCAAAGTGTTATTCTTGCCGTCTCTCCGGCCAACGTCGACCTCGCTAACTCGGATTCACTAAAGCTCGCACGGAATGTCGACCCCCAAGGACGTCGGACGATAGGTATTTTGACGAAGCTCGACATCATGGACGCCGGAACGAATGCACTCGATATCCTGACCGGACGCGTATATCCCCTCAAACTGGGCTTCATCGGTGTTGTCAACAGAAGTCAGCAGGATATCATCTCTGAGAAGAGTATGGCGGATGCTCTCGATTCGGAAACCGAGTTCTTCAAAAATCATGCTGCGTATCGGAACATTGCACATAAAAGCGGGACAAAGTATCTTGCCCGGACGCTAAATCAGGTGTGTAAGGATACAGATGAAAGAATTTTGCGACAAGCTACAACGTGCCCAGGTTTTGATAAACCATATAAGGGAGAAACTCCCCGATATGAAGGCGCGGTTGAACACGCTCATGGGTCAAGCACAGCAAGAACTTAACTCGTTTGGTGATGCTGCGATCTTCGGTGACAAGAATCAGGTGGGTTGGAGCTTAAATATGGTTTACTTAATTACCCATCGTCTGCTAGCAAGGAGCGTTAATCTTGCGTCTCATGAATCAATTTGCCCACGACTTCATTGCATCCATTGAGGGTACCAAAGTTGACATGTCCACTAAGGAGCTATCAGGTGGTGCACGGATATATTATATATTCAATGACGTCTTCGGCCATGCACTTGCTTCGATAGACTCCACAGCAGGCCTGGATAATCAAGACATCCGCACAGCAATCCGTAACTCCACAGGTCCACGACCCAGCCTTTTTGTCCCCGAGGCGGCGTTTGACTTGTTGGTGAAGCCCCAGATAAACCTGTTGGAAGCGCCAAGCCTACGCTGCGTAGAACTTGTCTATGAAGAACTTGTAAAACTTTGCCATAATTGTACAAGCCCGGTACGGCGATTTCGTCAATTTCGTAAGCCCGTTGTTCTGTATCTGATGTCCGCACACAGGATTTAGAGAGATTCCCCCACCTTCATGCGCAACTAATTGAATGCGTATCAGAACTTCTGCGCGAACGCCTCGGTCCTACATCGGAGTATGCCCAAAGCCTCATAGAGATCCAGGCTGCGTACATCAACACCAACCATCCCGCATTCATTTCGGGGTCCGCAGTAGCCGCACAAACGGCGACATCCCAGCCTCCTAAACAATCAATTCCTCCACGTGTAAGCTCTATCCACATCTCGTCTGATGAGCCTTCTGATTGATGCGTATGATTCCTGTGACCCGTTACAAAACTCGGACTTGAATCACGCCAGCCCGTTAGTGCTGAACCCACAAATGGCACTCAGACGCCTGAAGATGGAGATGAGTCCTCTGCAGAAGAACCAGCAGGTGTGAACGGCGTTTCTTCTCGCGATGGCCGCTCTGTATCTTCGACGCTCCACGATCGAACCCGGACCACCACTGTGCCCCCTGCTGCCTCTACGAAATCTTCATCAAAACCTCATCATGGTCCTCGGCACTCTTCCGTGCACCCACCAACGCAATCCCACACTCAGACAAGCGGACTTAGCTCATCACCTCACACCGCACGGGAAACTTTTTTGAATTACTTCTTTGGCCAGAATGGCCCTGGTCCTGTTGGCAGCTCTAGCCTTGAACGGTCACATATAGGCGTGCCACCTCCGCCAACTGGTCGGGACGTATCAGCTGCGGACACGCCTGGTCCCACCGGGCTTATGGCTGGTAAACGAACACTGGACGGTAATAATGCGGCCTATGATATGAGGAGCCTGGGTAAACATATCGAGGCTGTGAGTGTTGGCATGCGGCACGCGAAATAATAGGTCAGGGCTGATTGGACGGGTTCTCCTTAGGTATCCGGGTCCACCACCAGTACGCAAATGACGCAACGCGAAGAAATGGAAACGTCACTCATCCGGTCCTTGATCGCCTCGTACTTTGCGATCGTCCGGCAGAGCATACAAGACCTCATTCCAAAAGCGATCATGCACTTTTTGGTGAATTATTCGACCAAGGAGGTGCAAAACCGGCTGGTGGCGACGTTGTACAAGCCAGAGTTGTTTTCGGAGTTGTTGAGTGAGGACGAGGCGCTGGTCGCGGAGAGGGCGAGGGTCAAGGCGCTTTTGGATGCGTACAAGGGGGCTTTCAAGACGCTCTCCGAGGTTAACTTGAAATCGCTATAGACACATTTCGTTTTTTTGTTGTTTTCACATTGGATGGTTCAACATGACACATGCCCAACTGGTATTGGAAAAGCTTTGAAGCGATGTAAAGTTACACCAACAGCCATGATGTTGCTCAAGGGAAACATGGGTGCCTATTCTACGAACCATGTCACAACAGCATATGCGATATATACTCCATCGACGACGGGTATTTGACTGCCAAAATATATGGCTACTTTATTGGACTTGGTAAGTACTGACACGGAGCCCACAAGCTGAAAGCACTCGCAATGGCACAAGACCCAAGACCAGGACGGCGCAGAGGCGGGGGAGAGAGCAGGTCGCACTCCTCCCCACACCAACAAACCAACCCAACAATAACAAGTTCAGACCAACGACCGCGTGCACAGCCAATCGGACCCGGACCCACCCACGCGAGACACGCGGCGCTCTCTCAGGTTTCCAAAGACGACCCTTGCTGGCCCCTGACGGCGACCCACTTATCCTTGGTGGGATCCTTGGTATCAAGTTTGGCAGCGGCAGGCTTGTCCGGCTCCTCCTCCTCCGACGTCATACTCTCTTCCGTATCCGCCTCAATACCCCCGCTGCTCGCGTCCGACTCCGAGGAGGAAGACGCGGATTCGGTGCGCGCGACGGGGATGACGGTGTCGGTGGGCGAAGGCGAAGGCGTACTCGTGGCAGGGGCAGTGCTATCGAGTTTTATGGTAGCCTCGCCACGATGGGCCTTCTTAGATTTCGATCTTTCTCTGCGTTCGGTTTTCTGTGGGCGTAAAGGGAGAAGCGTTGGCAAGGGTCCAGTGATCGAGCAGGAAATGGGCAAAGTGGTTGCACTCACCTCTTTTAGTTCCTTCTCCTTCTCTTCCTGCTGGATTCGGAAGGTAGATCAGCATATATAATCAAGGGTTGTGTGACGGAAGGGTTTTGAATTTACCTCCCTGGCTGCCTTCTCTTCCCTCTATGGGCCGCTGTCAAAACGAAAGATTGGATGAGATAGGGAATGAGACTGCACCTCTTTACGTTCTTTTTCCTCCGCCTGCATGCCACGTGTCAATCAGTCAACGTGGTCGACAGGTTCTAAAACGTCACTGCATACCTCTTTCTTTTCCTTGGCTTCGCGCTGTCGCAACGTCAGCCATCTTTTACTGACATTCACTATGTAGGGACACACCTCTGCTTTCTCTTTCTTGAGCTTTTCGCGGGTCTCACGTTCTTGGATGATCCTGAGAAGGGTCGTTAACAACGTTTCGGAAATACTCGGCGTGTACAAACCAATCTCCAACTTCGTCCACACACTCCCTTGGACGAACTTTATTCTTCAACAGGTATCCTTGCAACGCCGCCACCTATGACGCGAGTGTCAGGGGTCCCAGATTCAAATTCCAAATGGGGACTTACGCTGAGTTCGCCCTCGGGGATGGCATCAGCAAAGCGTTTCGCAAGCTCCGCAATCTCAGACTCTTCGAGCACCGGAATGGCATGCCCGGGAACCTTGCGTTTTGGAATGGGCAAGTTCTTTTGCGACACGTCAGTTTTCTCTGGTGACGTGGCTCCTGACGATGGCGAGGAGGCAGCAGGCTTGCAGGGGAAGAAGCATTTGAAGATGCCCTCCGCTTGCCACTTTGTTGCGTGCGTAAAGTTCACCCATACATCCATGCGACCTGGTCGGCTGAGTGCTGGATCGAGACGCTCGATATGGTTGGTTGTGGCAAATAGCAAGCTGGAGATCCAGGGGTGCGAATGTTTAGCAAGAAGTGCGCCGCTCTGATGGAACACGCACCGGCCCTCTGCCGCAGCGACACCGTCGAGGCTGTTCAATAGGCCGCTCAGACTAAGCGTAGAGCCATCATTTGTCTCATTATTGTTGTTGGACGTTGATGAGGTGGACGCGGTTGGCACCCCCGTGGACGATGAGTCACGACTGACAGAACGCGTGAAAGCAGCGTCCAAATCTTCAAGAAGCAAGATACATCTGAAATCGAGCTCAGCACGGCCCCTGAAGCGGAGGCACGCATGGACCGACCTAGAGGGTACATGTGCCATTAATGTCGTCAACGTATTATCACTCATCCTGTGAAGATGGGTCAACATGACTCGGAAATGAGGATGGCCAGGAATGGCTCTACCCCTTTGACGACAAGCTGACAACATAAATGTCCAAACTCAATTCGCCAGCCAACGAATGAATCAGCGATGTCTTCCCACTGCGCAAGGATCGTCATGATGGTATATGGTATCGTGCGAGACCACATACCTTCCTGGAACACCATACAGGAGGTATCCTCGGCGGAATGGAATACCTATGCATCCAATCCGATGAGCGGGATTATCACATCATGACATTGTCCACGAACCTCTTTCGGCATACCTGGGAATGAAAGCATTAGATAATTGCTTGAGAACGTTCTAGATCACGCTTACCACTCCTCAGAGCACAGGAAGTCCTTGCAATCAGCCAAGAGCATATCCTTTACCCCCGGTTGGAGCACAATGGAACTCAACGGACGCTTCTGGCGGGCTCCGTTCCATCTCCAACAGCCATAGGTCCTGACAAGGGCGCTGATGTCAGCGCATCATGATCCCCTTACGGAATCGCCGACTCACGTATCGGCCATGAAAATATGGACACGGTGCTCAGCATCTTTCTCGTATTCGCGCTTGGCTTCCAGAACGAGTCTCTTGAGAATGTCATTGCTGCGAGCGACGACGCTAGAGCCCGTGTGAGCTGGACCAGACAGACAAGAGAAGACTTCACACCTGATCTTGAGAGACGCGCCATGACCATATTCTGGATAACGTTTTGTTCGGGTTATCTGTTGATGCGAATGATGAATGAGTTCTCCGAGGACTTCGTTGAATACAATAATAATTGAATACATACCCTCAGCCAGTGACCACGGTAATAAATTGTGTGAGTCGTGTCTGTGCCGACAATTATCAGAAAGCTTGGGAATCTATAAGCGGTAAACTCTACCTAAACTTGGAATGAACGCCACTTTGCGTTTTCGACGGCCGTGTCCAAGCGCATCTTCGCTCTCAACCTCATCGTCTTCCTCTTCCAAGTCACCGGTGGTTGATTGCGTGAGACCGTTTCGACTAATTGCACGCGTTGTTATTTCAAATTCGCGACTACGACCCCACGCAGGTTGCTAAAGTCCACATGAGCGGCGCAGGTGCGACAGCTGTGGTGACCCGCTTACCTTGGACAACCAGTGCATCAACCTGTGGCCTGTCAGTTTGAAACACTTCAAGATGGGAAGACGCTGCTCACCAGTCGTATGGGTAGTCCTCCTGACTGAAGTGCGCTGTCAGGAAGAACGCTGTAGTAAAGGCGTCAGCGACCAGGCTTGATCACGAGGTCAAGCACAAGCATACAGTCGACGAAACCGTTCCAGGCAGAGATAGATGCTCTTCTCGCTGTTTCGACAGTCCCTCCGATGACGACGAGTTTCTGTGGTAAAAGGTCAGTCTGTATGGAATATGCGCTGCGGGGAGTGTACCAGAGTGTCCTGAATGGCGTTGGTGTTCATCCCCAGCGGGGAAAGCATGTTTTTCAAGGTCTCCATGTCGGTACGGGAACTGGCGAAGAGGAGGAAAGCGCGGAGTCAAGAGTCCCGCCACGGACTGGTATTTAAGTGATTTGTAGTGCCTCGTGTACAAATTATAATATGTGTGCAGGGTAGCTAGCTACGGGACGGAATCAATTACATCTCGGTAACGCTTCCCAGATAGAAAAAAAGAGCAATCGAGAATTCCTGGTGATGTTCTGACGTGTGCTACGATGAGAGGAGAGACTTCGTAACCATACCTGGCTCTCCATGTTGGAGGCAAACTCAGAAAGGTGTATTCACCATTCCTCACTGCGGGACAGCCCATCATACAGACAGAATATTCCCAGAGAGATCTGTCAGACCTGCATTTCGCCTTACGTCTACGTCGACCCAAACGAGTATGGATTATGTTTCCTGCGGTCCGAGCTCGACTCTATGGGAGTCTGGGAGGAACACATCCTTCCCAGATCTCAGAGGTGGGCCAGTTCCCGCACATTACGGCAATATGAGTATCGCGCGTACCCAGGAACTGACAGACCCCTGCCATTGTGACTTAGCGAATCTCGGTTGGCGATCGGCTTCTCGCCTCTTCCTCTGTGATGCATTCTGCTGTTGGAATATGTACATAATGGACATCATGTTGCCCACTTGGCTCACCACGGAAACGAGATGTGATCCTAAATGTCTCGAGACCGCAACAAGTCAAACAACATTGCGC
Organism: Xanthoconium purpureum; assembly: GCA_038090075.1. Lineage (NCBI taxonomy): Eukaryota > Fungi > Basidiomycota > Agaricomycetes > Boletales > Boletaceae > Xanthoconium > Xanthoconium purpureum. The sequence continues at coordinate 26,500 of JBBPMA010000040.1, forward strand.
TGCAATCAGGAGCCTCTACGGCCCTGAACCACCGCGGTAGCTCACCACAAATAGAAGCGGTTGCATGACGAAACCGCCAGCCCGCTAAGCCACCCCCCTCGTAATGAACTGAGCTGATCGCATGGGTAAACTGTAAAGAGCACTTGGGTCCTAGAAACAGCGTGACTCTGGCCCAGATCCCGTCGTCCAATAGTTAAGCCGCGCCTCATATGAAAATGGGGGAACGATGTGAAGAATGGAGGGTACCACCGAATACCCCACATTATCAGAAGATGGTCGGAATGCTATAAGACAGCGAAATCGTCGGATCTAGGAGCCAGATCCCTGAGGTAAGAAGGAATCGTAGACCCGGATCTCGGGATGCCCAGTGGCGAGTGCCCACCGCCGCCGCATCGCTCATCTGAGGTAGCTCGGCTGTAACGCCATCTCCTGAGGCAGTGGGTTGGAACTTACACGTAGTCCCCATCTGGCAACGCCAGAATTCATAAACCGTGCCTCAAATTCTCACAGACCACTCGCATTATGAGATCCCGAGACCACCCCCTATTCTATCGGCAGCGAAGGTGAGTCCTACTGATATCACGGCCCCGAGCGCGACGATATCGTCTAAACATTCGCTACTTTTCCTTGCGAGGAGAGTCGAGAGAGCTGCCAAACTCCTGTCGGCTCAAAGAAGAGTCTAGAATATGCCGCAAGTCATTTGGTGGCTTGATGGGTCCATAATACGCTGCTCATACTGCGGGTTTATGATACCGCCTGTTTGATAGTTCTCGTTTCGTACAAACACGCCAGCATTGCCAGATATCTCACGGTGCTGCGTGGGGTCTGCGGGCTTCTATGACTCTCTTTGTGCTGATCGATGGCGCCACCGCAGCTGGCTCTTGTTTCATTGACTCGGGATGGGATCCTGTCGCTGTCCAGTCACGAGCCCAAAATACAGACGTGCTGTGATAGATCCGGTGACTAGCGCTGATCGATGAATCGATGGTCCATCAGTTTACTCATGATGCATCACATCACGCGGAAGGCCACACGAATCATACAGGATACTCGTGTTAATGTCAGTGGACCAACTGCATTTAAATCTCATAGGGCTGATGGTACAAAGTATGATAATCCACAGCATTCATCAGAAGCAAAGAAGTATTTGACTGAACAGAGACCCCAACAAACCCAGTAATCTTCTCCTGATAATCTCTGTTCAAGGCAACAGGATATCAGTGCCTATATATTGTCCTTTTATGGATGAGACGACCCATCTGAGATATCATGACTAGTGGGCACCTTGCTGGTGGCGCGCCACATATGTAGGGAGGAGGATAGATGCCAACGGCACTACATCGCGGTGGTGACACGCCACATTCAGAAGTTAAACGTGGATGGAGCGACCTGTTTCAAGTCGATTCTCATTCGTAACATTGGTGGCGCACCTCGGTGGACATGGATGCACCACCCGGTCGCCCCTTCAGTTCGAAAAAATCATTCGAGCACTTTGTGGTTCAGAGAAGGCATCGCCACGCTTGTCAGTGGCTGGGAACATGTGGTTTCGGGCAGGAATGTTCGTGTGCGTGGCGTTTGTGTTTTGTCGACTGTGTAATGCGAGGGTGCATACAGAGTTGATCCAATCACAAGACCTTGAGATTGTGATTACGGCGTCGATGTCAGAAACCTTGAAGGGAAGCGCTGACCCGCTGACGTATGAAGCCTCGCGGTCTGCCTGTAGCTTCTGCAGGGTCAGTAGACTTAAACGCATGTTCACGGTTAATCATCACCGTGCTGAAGAGCTTTTTGGAATTGCTGATGTCGGGCCGGGCAGGTAGACGGAAATGAGCGTAGGCTGTTTGCAAGCAACCATCAATTAAAAGAAGCGACGTTAAGGTGTGCCAGTGAATGGATGCATAGGTATCTAGATTATTGGCGCTGAACGAAGATAGGGAGGGGCCCAAGGGCCGGGTGTAGGGGACGCCACACATGCCAACAAAACGCTGGAAGGGACGGGCGCAGCCGGCGCCGCACAGCGGAAACCCACCCACATTGGTGAAAAGACCGAACCTTGAGCTTGGAGTTGTCGGCAAATGTCTTGAGACAATTTTCGACTTGAGCACCACATCGCCGTGGTTTCATGTCCGAACAGTTTGCGGCTTACTAGAAGAACGTTTGCCCTCTCCTTGAAACATGTATAGGTATACGCAATAACTGGTACATTGTAATGTCATCTATGATCTTATGATTAATAGATAAGCCCAGGAAGTAACACCATAGGAGAAACACGCTGCTCACTTCAATTAGTCTCTACGTAGGACCCCACCCATTTCCATCTCATTACCTTCATCCCTCGGAGCAGATATAACCAGGCCTTCCGTCATTTCTCTCTTTACACAGAGTTGCTCTGCGATTATTACCGTCCAAGCAGACCCTGCGAACATGACAAGCCAGAAGAACAATGAAGTGGGAATGGAAGCCGAGTAATATGTCGTGAGTACCAGGTGATTGAACACCAAAGTTAATGCAAAGTCTAAGATGAGGCGAGGTCGCCGTATGAAGGTGCACAAGTAGTAGATGCTGTTTGATAGGAGAGTTAGAACACGGAACTATGCGTAACAAAATGCGTACTCTGCGGAAGAAGCAATTAACCAGGACGCTGCGATGACCCAACCTCGTATAGGGTCTGTCCGTCCGTCCCATCGATCGGCTTCCCACCCACTACCCACTTGTTTTCCGCCGCTCCATGCGCCATAATAGGAGCTCCATCGCTCCTCACCTTGGACACCGCGGACAGTAGGCCGCCCGGCCATTTCTCTCCAGTCCATCACCATACCTAATGACGCTGAATGTCCCTGGCAGGGAAATTGGTAGAAGAAGTTACGTACCAACATTGGCGGCGCCACCTTCATACATGAGAGAGGTTGGCTCCGCAAAGATGGTAAGCAGGGGGGGAATAAGGAGAGAAAGAGTGAGGTAATGCAGAGTCTGCATGGATATGATCTAGCGACGAGCATAAGCAATTTACATGACAGTGAGGACGGATATACCTGAGAAACGATCAGGACAGGGTCCCAACTGCTCTGCCGTGGAGGTGGCATGATAGTGTGTTGCGGCCCAGCGCTGGTAGGCCTTGCAAGAGTGACGTTGGTCGTCCACAAGTGTAGTGGCTGTGTTTGACTACACGTGATCAAACTTACACAATCAGACTTGATGTCTTGATTGCCTATTTCGCTTCAACTAATCGAACGACATTCAGAACTGGGCGTGTTGCAATGCCCAACATAGCGTACGAACGCGTCTCAGACGATGACGCGGACGAGGAGTTCGTAGACATTCCTTCTCGGCACGTTCGGTCGAACCCTGAGCTTGCCTTACGACCACCCATCTACTACGGAGACGGACCATTCGACCCTCCAAGCTCAGAGGAGGACGAAGACCATTATCAAGATAAACCCGGACACCACGGAGTGCTCGGTTCTGATGGCTTTGGGGACTCAGAGCCAGGGAACGGCCTACGAGTGGGGGGTGGCAAAGTCAGTACCTCCGCGGCGTCATCCTCCTCCAAGCTCACGTTTATCCTATCCGCAGCGCCCGGCTGCTCTGAGGTATCTCATATACTCTCTGGCGTCATTGGTGTTTTTGTCCGCTTGTATTGGCGTATTCGCCGCAACCAATCTTTACTATGGGAAGCCATACCATGCATCAAGGGAGCACAAGGTATCCCTTGACCACGTATTCAATGGAACATTCAGCAACCGTGCTCAAGATCTTCACTGGGTTGCTGAGGGTGCGTAAACAGTGATCTGTCGTCGTTCGTTACTCACATAATTCATCAGCTGGAGATGGTGTTTTTTCAACCGTCCTGAACGGGCAAATTCAACTTGTTGACTTGAAGACAAATACGACCACTCCCCTGGTTTCGTTTACTGACATTAAAGACGTAAATCATTGCTTCTATCGACGTACACTCTCACTGAACTTTGCTTGCAGGAGAACGGTCAGATCATTTACTGGTCTAGCTGGCAGCTGTCTCCAGACATGAAGCATATCCTTGTCAAAGCGAATCATCACAAGGTGCGTGCGGGTTTTCTGTACCTTTTCTCGTGTGGTCTTAATTATTGCCAGCAATGGAGACACTCGAGCTTCGGGAATTACTACGTCCACAGTTTGGATACTAAAGCGACCTATCCGCTTCTTCCGCCTACTAATCCCCCAGTGACGGCATGCGCAACCTGGTCGCCTACTGGTGATTCAATTGCTTTCGTTGCTTCTAATGATATTTACATTCTTCCGTCGGCATCGTGAGTTTTTTTTTGTGGGTCCATGAATTTTACGATTTATTCTGCTTAGTGCATTCACCTCATCCATCCGGGTGACCACAAGTGGTAATGCGTCATTATTCCACGGTGTACCGGACTGGATCTACGAGGAGGAAGTTCTGGCTCAAGATTCTGCTCTTTGGTGGTCTCCTGACTCGTCAAAGATTGCATTTCTTCGCCTCGACGAAACCGCCGTCGAGGAGTACAGGTTCCCTATCTATAACCCAACTGAAGATTCTTATGCCGTTATCCCATATACGGAAGATGTGGTGATTAAATATCCAAAGCCAGGTTACAATAACCCTCTCGTATCAGTGCACGTTTTTGATCTTGAAGCTTATCTGAGCCAGTCGGAGTCTACGCCCACCTCCGCTGCGGGTGCTCTTGTTGTTGACCTCAAATGGTCTGATAGTTTCCTTTCCAACAACAGCATCATCAACCAAGTTGCTTGGGTTGACAACTCAACGTTGGTGTTGAAGGAAGTTACAAGAGCTGCTGATCACGGGAATGTCGTACTCTTTGATTTGGTCGCTGCAAGTGATGGCGGAATTGTGACCGGGGAAGTTGTCAGAAAGCTTGGCGTTGATGGTGAAGAGGGCGACGAGGGTTGGATTGATGCGGTCCGTAAATTTTTGGCTGATGCACGCCGTAGGACTAATGTGATCCACACTCTGCAGGGCCAGAATATTTACCCAGTGCCGGGAAGCCTACGATCTGGCGATTTTCCCGCTTACCTAGACATTGTACCCACCCAAGATGGGTATAATCACATTGCCCTCTTTGATCCAGCCACATCCTCAACACCGCGTTTCCTTACTTCTGGTACCTGGGAAGTTATAAACGGTATTCAGGCGGTGGATGCCCAACGGGGATTGATGTGAGCTCTAAGATTTTAATGTCCGTCTGCTTAGTCGGCACATGATGCTAAAGAGATTCAAACAGTTATTTCCAAGCCGCCCGTTCATCAATCGAACGACATCTTTATTCAGTTCCGATCTCATTACCGAAGACTGGCTCAGTGGTTCCCCCTACTCTCCTAACCGACAATACAACGCCGTCTTCCTATTCCGCTAGCTTTTCACCTGGCGCGGGATTTTATCTCCTCAACTACGCTGGTCCAAATGTTCCGTGGCAAAGGGTGGTGGATGTCGGCAAACCAGGTAATTTCCGTGTTTCAAGAAGTATGGAGTGTGGCTCACCGTTTTATTTGGAGATTTCGACTATGTCCTCAGTGATAACGCCGCATTGAACACAACCCTTGGAAAGTTTGAAGCAGCGACCATCACGTACTCGACGGTTGATAGCGATGGTTACGGTGAGCTGTTTGTTTCGATCTTTAACATCCTGCCGCTTACCAGATATCAGAACTCAACGTGAAGGAAATGCGGCCACCTAAAATGGACGATTCTGGGCGGACGAAGTACCCAGTTTTATTCTTCGTGTGGGTGTTAGCTCCCGCATCGTATCCAAGTTTTTCTGATTTTCCATAGTTACGGTGGTCCTGAGAGCCAGAAAGTCAACGTCGAATATAAACGTGACTGGCATGACTACCTCGTCTGTACTCTACAATATATCGTTGTCGTTGTCGACGGGCGTGGAACTGGGTTCAAGGGCCGTCGACTGCGCAACCCAATTAGGTACAACATGGGGTTCTGGGAAACGCAGGATCAAATCAACGCTGCACGGTGTGTTCTGTGCTTCTTTTTTCCAATTCCCTTCTGTCCGCTCAAGTTGTTCCCAGGATCTGGGCTGGCAAGGACTACGTAGATCCGAAACGCATTGGCATATGGGGCTGGGTAAGAGCACCCACACCGTGAATCACCAGACTCTCATGGGAAAAACTTTAAGTCTTATGGAGGGTTCATGGCTTCCAAGGTCGCCGAAGCTGATGCTGGAATCCATTCCTTGGCCATGGCTATAGCGGTAAGTTGGGTTTTGCTTTGCTTCTTTTCGCTGCTTAGTTCTGTTTGTAGCCCGTGACAAGTTGGCGATTATACGGTAAACAAAAATTTTGTGGTGAACACCAGGGTTACTCATTTTGCGGTGGAAGATTCCATTTATACGGAACGTTACATGGGCCTTCCAGACGACAACCCGGGTGGATACATCAATGCTTCCATCTCGCATGTGGAAGGGTTCAAGAACATCGACTTCCTATTTGCCCACGGCAGCGGAGATGACAATGTCCATTTGGCCCACTCTGCACACCTACTCGACATGCTCACAACTGCGCAAATTCGGAATTTCAGGTTCAGAATGTTTACCGATAGGTCATCTGCACGTTCCTTCGTTCCATCGCTTATCACTGATGGCCTTCTTGCACGCAGTGATCATAGCATCAACAAAAGAGGTGCTAACAGGGAGGTGTATGAGTATATGGCACTCTTCCTCTTGGAGAAGTGGGGCAAAGGAGGGCGTCGTCGCGGATGGTAGCGGTAAAAAAGATCTTCCATTCCCCGAAGAGGCTCGCCTTGTACAATAAACTCGCTTGTCGACGTAATCGGCCCCAGATCCCGAGCAAGGTTCAACTTCGTGTGCTACATATGGCGCGGCCTAAGCGTTCAGCCTTCTTATTATCAATCTGGAAATGTTGAATCGTCGGTTCTATGGCGCAAAGCCGCCGCCTTGCTCGGTGCAACCACCGTGTCCAGGGAGGACGTCATTGATGACGAAACGCAGGCGACGACTGGACGACACATTATACTGAATGCGTTCAAGGTTGTGGTCAGAGCAGCGCCAAATCTGCTGCTTATTCCTGCCTGTGTCGCGAGCAATTACACCCTGTTCATCCCACCAGCCACAATGACAATCATGGGCGCTCCACATAGATCTAATGTATCTTATTCAGGGTCTATGGTACAACCTAGTCCGCGGTTGGCTACAGACACGAGGTTCAGTGGAGGTTGACTCGCGGTCAACCGTCGACCCACCTTGACCGCGCGCCGCGGGGGTAGGGTACTATCCTCTAATGTATCCGCTCTTGGTACCGTAACCTAGTGCCCTTAGTGCGTCGGCGGAGAACAGCTGTTACGAAGAGGAGCGCCCGCCAAGGATTGTTTCGGCGTATACAATGCGAAGACCGGATAGCAATCTCCTTGGAATTTGAGGCGCTATTTCGGAGGTGACTTACGCGTTGTGCGTGCGTTTCTCGATAGATGACAAAAGACGGCTCTAGTTCGCCTGCGTTGATTGATCGGCTCTTCTGAACACAGCTGCTTTCTTATCCCGCCCTTTGATTTTACTGAAAGCAGGCATGGAGGTGGCAAGGAATCATTAATCAGCCCTCGGCCCTCGCAGTGTTCAGTGCCTCGGGAAGATGGCGCGAGCCGCCCGAAATGAGGTCAAGGCGTTGAAAAGCGTGTAGTCCGCTAGATCCTCGAGGCCACTTGGTTTCGCACGGGAAACGACCGAATGGGTCACGGGGAACGTGTTCGCATCTGTGGGCGAACGCACCTTCAATGAATGTAACCCTGACGGGTCACCCTAGGCGTCCGCGCACATTAGCGTCCACCTGGTGATATGTACCATGACCCGACCCTACCTGGATGGACATGACTAGCTTCTTTATCCTTGTTCGGCACGGGGAATTGGGGAGGCAAACGTGTTTTCGCTTGGATGACGAGACTCGCCGGTTCCATGCGCAAGGCTGCCTGTTTGCATTTGGCGGCTCGAGCCTCGGGTCGCCCGACCACATCGACTTTGGCGAGCACCGTAGTCACGGAGACTACATATAGTGCTATATAGCCAACCCGGGAGAAAAGAAGTCGCCGCCATCTCCTTCCAGCAAGCTGGCCATTCGGTCATTTGTACGCTAATACCATCCCGCCTTTCCACGTGCTCGACCGTTGTCGAGTTGAAACGGCCTGGTTGCTCCTGGAGTCTGGTTACCACCCAGGCCTGACACATCCAAGTGATCAAGCATTACTCATCGTTGCGACGGGGATGTCACGGATACTGAGGCGATGTAATCTCAGTTGACGGACCCGTTTCAAAGACATTGGGGAGCAAGTGTAAGAGACCTGTCAGCTCAGGAGATGTGTAACGCTTGTATACGGTTCGATTTCCTCTCAAAAAGCTCCCTCCAACTAGCAACGTTCCCTCCATCAATGGTTGGCTTGGATAATACGTATGTTCCTCTTGTCTTCTCCCGTCCATTTATTTGACATCTAACCCAGCTATGGTGCTCTCCTCGTCGGAATTGTCGTCGCATCGGTGTGAGTATATGACACACTCTGCATGGCTCTTGTACTCATGGTCCCTCTCACAGCCTATACGGAGGTGTGTGTCACTGAAACATCTTCATATTCAGTCTACTAAATTTACAAACGCTAGGTGTTTTCGTTCAGGCATGGACTTACTACACGCATTATCCATCGGACTGGTGGTACACCAAACTTCTCGTCAGTTTACGTGAACCTCTCTCGGTCGTTCCTCAACCATGGGTTATAGGTCGCGGGGGTACTTTTATCAGAGACATGCCATCAGTTCCTGATAACGCATGCGGGCAGGTGCAATCATAATCATTCAGGTATATGTGTATTCATCTATTTCTAGTCTACAAATATCTCGTCACGGGCTTCGGAATGTTCGAGAAACTCGACGATATTGTCTGGTGAGTCGGTTCACTCTTGCAATACCCCTTGCGCACATTTTTCTCCAGGAGTCTGATTGTAAGTGATGGTTTTCCTTTACCGACCGTCACACTGACTTGCTTCACAACCCAGGGATCGGTGTTCTTCAATGTATGCGATCAGTTGGCTTCATTGCACCTGCCCAGCTCATCATACACATCAGGGATTCACTACATTCTTCGCTCAGTGCTTCCTGGCAATGCGCGTTTACAAACGTATGTTACTACCTCTCACTGATTTGGTCGCGTCGTTCAGTCGATTCACAGTTAGTAAGAAGAACTGGCTTGCCACTGGCCCAATTGCAAGTTGTATGTTGCGCACATGATCTATTTTCTTACTCGTATTTTCCCTAGATGATGACGATTATTGCTCAATTCGGTGAGTTACATCCTCCCGTTCATTCCCCCCACACTCAGAACGTGTTACCTGCAGTTATGCTTTTCGGTGGGTAACAATCGATTTCGCCTATGAACGTCATTGACATCAGCGACACTGCGTAGCCTACGTTATCAAGGCGTATGTTCTGTTTCACATTGTTTTCTCTTTAGCTTTTTTGCTCATGCACGCCCAGTACACGTTTCCACACGTTTGTACAGCTTGCTGCCCTGAAGGTAAGTGAAGCAAACTAGTCCTGCGAACGGTTTGCCAACATCACGTCCAGCCTCTTTCGATCGCAAACACTGCGATCGCTGCAGCAGGAGACCTCTGTATCGCCCTACTTCTTTGTTCCCTATTGTATAGATCACGAACCGGCTTCCGAAGGCGAGTATTTCAGCATACCTACTCACTCTTGCATTCTGAATATCTTGTGGTCAGATCTGACACTATGATCAACCGATTGGTGAGCGTCCATGCCGACAGAGTGGCTTTTGGTGAAGGTAACGGGCTTGGCGTAGATCGTGTTCGGCATCAACACTGGCCTCTTGACGAGGTCAGTTTCATGATTGACCGAGAGGCGTATTGCTGAAAATGTGACAGTCTCTGGGCCATCGCAGCGCTCGTATCCGTAAGCGTTGTTGAACGCCTGGTGCAACCCCTTATTTCTGACCATGTCGTAGATATCCCTGTGGCCACGCGACTTCATTTACATGGCGTTCTACCTAAGTATTGGCCGAAGTACGTCCCATTTTGGCGAAGTACATAGTACCTGTCTGACAATGGATTGCTTGACAGTGTACTGCAACTCCCTCCTTGCTACTCTGAACGCGCGCAAACGATTGATGATCGACTCTCGTAACGAACGCATATCGCTTTCTCAAGGAGTGCAACGAATGCCGGATCACAGTTGCGAAACATCATCAAGGGTGGGTTTCTCGAGGGATGTTGTAGAACATGGTCTCATGGTCTCACCAGCTTGCGGCGAACAATATTTCCATCAAGGTCGACACCATTCACGAGTACATCCGGGAAGAGGTGAGCTGTCTGTGCGGGCGCGTTTTTGTGGTTGTCTTACATGATGGACAGCGGTGCTCTTTAAACGGTGACATGAAGAATCCCGGGGTTGTATGAGTTGGACTAATCGCCTCGACCGTCAGTCAGACAGTAGCGATCCTTTATTTCAGAAACCCAGTCAGAGTAACGGCATATCCAACAGCAGATAGAGCAGTAGTCGGATACGGAAAAAACACATCCCAGAAGGGATAGGAAAGCAGAAATGGAATGTTTGGCAACGGTACTACGACTGGACAGACCAGAGTAACGTCGCAGCGGAACAATATAAAGCCTGAGGCCTGAGGTGTCACGAGGATCGCTCCACACAGTACACTTACATAATAATACGCAAAGCGCCACATCCGTGGCAACACCCGCTACGGACTCGGATTAGTACACTAGTGGGTAAGTATACTCAGGGGTTAAAGTCAAAGCTGATGTGACATGATCAGGACACTTTAAATGGCAGTACATTATATTTTATTTATGTACAGTATGACAGATCGGTAGCGGCGCTATTCGCGCCAGTCCCCGACTCCCAATTATGGGGAGCGAAATGAAATGAAATATAATTAAATAATTAGTTGTCAGAGGAGCAGATAGCAAACGGGTTTGATTCGCGACTAGTAAGAGAAAACAACACGGACAAATAGCCTTTTCCTGATTTAGCAAAAAGTTCCTGCAGTCCTGTTTGCTTGGACCTGCACGTTTCTCGCCGAGAAAACCCTCCTCTCTGGGAGTCGGGGATAGCACCCTTGCCCCCTTGCTTCGGCGCTTCACACCTGCGCTCGGGGACGAGAAGATGAAGGGGAACATATCCTGCACAGCTGCAGATTTGTCAAAGTTGCTGCAAAAATTATTACTATTTCACACAAGAGCAACACAAAAGGAAAGTAATCCGAACATAAATAAATGTGTACATATGCAGATTTGGCAAATTTCCTGCCAAACGAAACCGTGACTACCCCCCATAGACCCGACTACTACACGCTCGTGCGCTGTGTGTTATGAGACTGTTTTAGAACGTCCGGTGGCAAGAAAGGAATTATTATTATCACTATTCAAGTTTACACAAGAGCGACGCAGAAGGAAAGTGGTCCAAATATAATAAACATGTGCATGCAACCGATCCGCCAGATCTCCTGCAAAACGCGACCGTTAACTACCCCACAGACCCGACTACTACCGTATCGGGAATGTCCGAACTTTGTTGCCAAGACGCCAGTGACTAATAATACATTATCAGAAGGTTGGAAACTCATAGTGAGAATGCCAAGTAGGCATGCACAATACAGCCATGTCTGTCCGACCCTAGAGCCTATACTCCCTGGTACTTGATCAGGCTGTATAACTTCAAGTTAACTCGTCAGTAAACCAGGTCCAGAGCTCGAAGCTAGTGGATTGTGCTAATTAAGTCAAACAAAACGGGCTTCGCGCATTGGAACTTGGCTCTTTGGATTTGTGGCAAAACATTGCTAGGCGTTTTGAAACTCGGGTACTACTACCTGCTTATTATTGGAACTGCTCGAGTGGAGCATTTCCATTTTCAAGGGTGGCGGGCCACAGGCTTGGCCCGAGCTTTGGAGCTTGCCGTGTGGCACTTAAGTTCCTTCCTCGAGAATTCAATACTATTGCTCTTGCTCTTCAAGTTCGCCTGGCCCCTGCTGGGCGCTGAATCACCAAGGAAACTAAGTTTCTCATCGACACCTTGACGTTTTTCCCGGAAAAACAGTTCCTGTCTATGTCAATAATATCTTACCGAAGGGTCACTCGGTCGCTCGTCATTCTGACAGTGTTACGGATACAACGATGCAATCTCAGTTGACCCGGCCCGTTGCGAAGGAGACGTTCGTGTAAGAGATTACAGTTTTACTTCTGTGTATAGGCTGCCAACTGTCTTTCAAATAGCCTTTCCAGCTGGCGTCATGAGCTCTCTCCCTCTCGACTTTGTTACATCCTCTTCATCAATGATCACTTTGGACAATACGTGTGTACGTTCCTTTTCTCCTCGGCGAGTTACCTCATCATCCAACCCAGTTACGGTGCCTTTCTCATCGCGGTCGTAGTCGCAGGGGTGTGAGTATACGAGACACAGCGAATCTCCATCGTCAGTGCTTATTCCTTTCATAGGTTGTACGGATGTGGGTGATAATGATTTATCTCCGTATTCGCCCTATTAAGCGAGCGGACTCATCAGGCATCTGGGTTCAGGCTCTATACTACTATACCCATTATCCTTCAGACCAGTGGTACATTAAGCTCCTCGTCAGTATGCGTGAATTTCCCTTGGACCAGTCTCATTTTTGTATTACAGGTCACCGGTGTGCTGGTCTCAGAGACATGCCACCAAGGCCTGCTAACGCACGCGCGCAAGTGCACCTATACCCCTTGCTATATGTGTACTGATCTTTCTCTAGTTTACACATATCTCATCACTCAGTTCGGGGATCTGCACGGGCTTGAGAAAACTCTCATGTGAGTGGGTTCTCATTCATAGTTTTCTTGTGCTCATTCCCCTCCAGAAGCCCAATTGTAAGTAACGGCTTTGTTTCGTTACCGTCGTGGTTGACCTGTTGCACTGTAGATCGCAGTCATCTTTGGTGTATGCGATCGTTTAGCCCCATTACGCCTTCCTAGCTCACCCGTAAATATCAGGGATTCACTACACTTCTCGTCCAGTCCTTCCTGACAATGCGTGTTTACACACGTATGTTCTTACCTTTGGCTCCATGAGTTTCGTCATCAAATCTTTTCACAGTTAGCAGAAAAAATTGGCTTGCTACTGGCTTGGTCGTGGGTTGTTGTGTCGTTCATGCAATTCGACTTCTCATTTGTTATTTCCCTAGACGATAATAGTCATTGCTCAATTCGGTGAGTTGCATGCCCTTAGGCTCGATCATCTTTCTGAACTAAGAACTCACCACCCGCAGTTATGGTCCTCGGTGGGTGGGACAGCCGACTTTGACAAAGAACGTCACTGACATGGGCGACTCCGCGTAGTTTATGCTATTAGAGCGTATGTTTCCGTTTCACCCCGTCTCGCCCGAGTTCTGCTCATGCACGCCCAGTGCAAGCTTCCACACATTTGTACAACTTGCTTCCCTGAGGGTGAGTCAAGAAAATTCTGTCCGATGAATGATCCGCCACCGCCGCGTTCAGACACTTACTCTGGCAATAAATGCGACTGCTGCGGCGGGAGACTTCTTCATCGCCCTGCTTCTCTGTTCTCTATTGCAGAGCTCGCGAACTGGCTTCCGAAGGTGATTATTTCCGCACGTTTGCTCACTCTGTATATGAATTCTGTCTCCAGGTCTGACACTATGATCGACCGTTTGGTAAGCGTCTACATCGACCTGAGTCGCCTTGAGTGAAAGACGAACTCGGTTTAGATGATATTCAGCATCAATACCGGGCTTTTCACAAGGTCAGTTTCGTGGCTGGTCGTGGTGTATTGCTGACAGTGCAACAGTCTCTGTGCCATCGCATCGCTCATATGCGTGAGCTGTTGTCGCGTCTCGTGCAATCGTGGTTCTGATCATACCATAGATGTCTGCGTGGCCGCATACATTCGTATATATGGTATTCTACCTCAATACCGACAGACGTACGTCTCTTCTCGGTAGCGACGAAACCTTTATCGACGAATTTTTTGACAGTGTACAGCAATGCCCTCCTTGTCACGCTCAACGTGCGCAGAGGACTGACGGGCGAGTCTCGTAATGAAAGTATATCCTTTTGTCCGGAATCCCAGCGAATGACGAATCGCTCCAAGCTCGGAGGAACATCATCAATGGTACGAGTTTCCTGAAAGATGATATGGGGATCAGTCGTTCTTATCGCGTCGCCAGCGCGCGCCGAATAATATTTCCATCAAGGTCGACACGACGCATGAATTCATTCAGGACGAGGTGAGCCCTCTTCCCAGGGCCCAATTTTTTCTCGGACTGATGTGGTGGATAGCAATACTCTTTGAGCGATGACACGAAAAATCCCGATGTCGCTTGAGCCAGACGAACCGTCCCGCACTATTTGTCATTCCAGTCATTCGTTTGAGCCTTTTAGGTTGCTACCTGGACATACTCCTTCCTTTGTAGCGTAGAAAGCTTAGTGGGGGGATGTTGGGCTCAGGCTTGGTCAACAATATCCTGTCACACTTGAAATATCGTCAAAAACGCATTGGGAGAGTGCTGTTGAAACTGTGGCAGTTCCGGGTCCTGACTGGCACGAAATGCCAGCGTATCGAAACGCGATGGGAGGTCCAGGGACATGTCGAGCGCCGCCGCCGCTGCCGCAGACTCGGAGCTCGTCAGTTGGCGTGATATTACGGCAAGTACTATGTGTTTGAAGGTTCCAGGGTCGTTGTAACCCGCTTCATGGTGCTCCATATGTAAGCGCTAACATGTGGGTGACTCGGAGGACCGATTCAGACGGACGTGTTGTCACTGTTGATCGTATATCCGTAGTAGGTACCGGCTGACCTTGTGCAGCAGGGGTGACACGACGGGTCCGTCGGGTTCCTGATAATGTCAACGCCGCCGAGTTGGGGCCCGAAGCTAGAGATCGAGGGATGACTGACCGTTTAGGTACGCGCCGACTCTGTCGATTCGTAGCATAGCATCTTAACGAAAACCCAGTACGAAGCGGTCACCATCCGAACCAGTCGAACGGGCGTTGTGTAGTATTTGTTCCTAATTGGCGAGGTATGGAAGGTTGGGTCGCAGGTATAAGTCTTGCTATTGAATCACCAAGGGAACGAGTTCTAATTGACACCTTGACTCTTTTCCGGATCAATAGTTTCTTATATCGTTCATTCAAGGGTCACTCGTCATTCTGACACAATGTCATAACATACAGCGATGCGATCTCAGTTGACCCACCGTCGCGAAGGAGCCGTGGGGGGTCACGCGTAAGCGATTGCAAGTTTGTTTACAATGTCAGCTCGGGGGATCAAACTGGCTCTCAAATAGCCCCTCCCAGCCGGCGCTATGGCCCACTATGGCCTCGTTCCCTCTCGATTTTCTTGTTTTCTCTTCTGAACTGATGGTTACCTTGCACAATACGTACGGCCGTTTCCGCTCCTCCCGTCCAGCCGCCTGATCATCCAACCCAGTTACGGTGCTTTTCTCATTGGGGTCGTTGTCGCAGCAGTGTAAATATATGACTCGCTGGATCTCCATTATCGCGATACTCATTCATTCCACAGGTTATACGGATGTGCGTGTAACTGACTCATCTTCATATCACCCCATGAAACGAGTAAACGCCAGGCATCTGCGTTCAAGCCTGGTACTACTATACGCATTATTCCTCGGACTGGTGGTACATTAAGCTTCTCGTCAGTATGTGTGAATGTCCTTGATCCGCTCTCAACCTTGCTTTACAGGTCGCCGGTGTGCTTGTCTTCGAGACATGTCACCAGATTGTAATAACGCACGCGAGCAAGTGCAAACATACCCCTTACTATCTGGGTACTGATCCACCTGTAGTCTACACGTATCTAATCACCCAGTTTGGGGACCCGGAAGGGCTGAATAGAATTATCTTGTGAGTGGGTTCTCGTTCACAATAACCTCACGGTGCTCACTCCCCTTCAGGAGTCCGATCGTAAGTGCTGGTTTCTCTTTTGCTCGTCATATTGACCCGTTTCATAACGCAGGTCGCAATCTTCTTCAGCGTACGCGATCGTTCGGCTCCATTGTATTTTGCTAGTTCACCTACACTCTAGTCACTCACTACACTTTCTGTCCAATCCTTCTTGGTGATACGTGTATACAGGCGTATGTTCTTACCTTTCACTGCGTGGGTTTTGTCACCGAGTCTTCTTAGTTAGCAAGAAGAACTGGCTTGCTACTGGTTTAACTGCAAGTTGTGTGTCCTTTATGCAATTCTACTTCTCACTTATATTTTTCCTCAGATGATAATGGTCACTGCTCAACTCGGTGAGTTACTTGTTCGGTTGTATCTCCCTATACTAAGAATGTGTTATTTGCAGCTATGGCTTTCGGTAGGTGACATCCGCTTTGCCCATGAACGTCTTTGACATTAGCGACGCTGCGTAGCTGTTGCTATCAAGGCGTATGTTTCCACTCCACTCTATCTTCTTATCCGCAGCTTACTCATGCACGCCCAGTACAAGTTTCCACACGGTTGCACAACTTGCTACGTTGAAGGTAAGTCAATTAAATCACCCTGTGCAATAAATGGACCCTCACTGCCGCGTTCAGACACTTACTATGGCAATGAACGCGACTGCGGCGGCGGGGGACCTCTTCATCGCTCTGCTTCTCTGTTCTTTATTGCAAACATCACGGACTGGTTTTCGAAGGTGGATGTTTCCACACGTTTGCTGGTCCTGCGTATGAATATTCTGTCTCCAGATCTGACACGATGATCGACCGATTGGTAAGCGTCCACATCGACCTGAGTTGCCTTTGGTGAAGACAAATTTGGTGCAGATCATATTCAGCATCAACACGGGGCTTTTGACAAGGTGAGCTTCGTGATTGCCTTGCCAGGCTCATGTTGTTGACAGCACGACAGTTTCTGCGCCATCGCATCGCTCATATGCGTGAGTACTGTCTGGTGTCTTATCCGATTGTTCGTTTCTGATCATCCCATAGGTATCAGCCTGGCCACACGCCTTCATCTACATGACGTTCTCCCTGAACATCGACCGACGTACATCCCATCTTGCTAACCACGAAATCCCTCTTTAATAACTCACGAAATTCCTTGACAGTGTACAGCAACTCCTTCCTCGTCGCGCTCAACATGCGCAAAGGGCTGTCGGGCGAGTCGCACAACGAGAGCCTGTCGTTTGTACAAGAATCTCACCGCATGACGAATCGGTCCAAGCTCGGAAGGACGACTTCGAGAGTACGTGGTCTTGTGGTATGCGCGGCACGACGTAGCGGACTCATCGGACCCGTTCTCACAGCGCGCCCCGGCTAACATTTCTATCAAGGTCGACACGACGCACGAGTTCACCCGGGACGAGGTGAGCTCTCCCTTGCGTGAAGCACGTTCTGTGCCCAGAACTGAGACGGTACATTGTTAGCAGTACTCCGACAACGGCGACACGAAGAATCCCGAAGTGGTTTGAGCTGGGGCTGCTGAGCGGACTGCCTCGGCCCTCACACCCCTTCGCCGTTTGCCGTTCTCGTCGTTAAACTGGGGAGTTTAGGTTATCGACATTGCATGGACAACATCCTTTCTTTGAAATTGTAGCATAGAATGAATAACACGTTGCGCGAGACTACATAGCTAGTCACTGGCGGGCTCCCCGAAATGCTGTTTAGATAGGCGCCACTACATAACCGCATAAGCAATGAACTATATTCACTCTTCATACTCGGATGGTTCAACTTCTAGTCACATGCATCGGGCATACGTAGGACATCCTCCAGCCCAAAGCGAAGGAGTCGAGGACCGGGGGACATCCAACGCACAACCCCCCATAGAGACAAAACCAAAACCTCACAATCACCAAAACGTACGGGCAAAAAAAAAACAAAAAGACGTCATTATATAGGATAATCCCAAGAAAGAAAACAAGACGGGTGGTTCGAGATATATAAAAAAGTAGGTATCGACGAGATGAGGCTCGTTAGCCGGTGGGGTAAAAGCAGAAACATCCATGTGCCACCACATGGATGACGTCTTTCACCGGGTAAAGAGGGGGCGTCGCTGTCTCGGTCGTAGTGAGCAAAGGGAAGCGGGGGTCATCGTGGGCAGAAGATGACGGGTAGTGGGACAACGTCAAAACACCTCGCAGAAGGAATAAAAAGGTAAAGGCCAAAAAAGATTTAATAGCAATACGACAAAGCAGACCAGTCTGGCGTCGCATTGAAACAACGGCAGAAACCAGCATGCACGCGGGCATAAGCATTTGACGGCGAAAAAGTGGGGCTTAAAGATAATACAACGATAAGTAGATCAAGTTGAAACTGTACAGCCTCAAAAAGTGTCACAGCACCAGCAAAACACAATAATATTGCGGGTTAGGAAGTGCTTAAATTCCACCGTAGGCATCGCCTTCTTCATAGACGGTGGAAGGTCGTTGATGAAGCTCGGTAGCGTTCCCATGAGTTTCCGGTGCGGAGGTCGCAGCAACATGACCAGATGCAGTCACATTGGATGGGGTATCTGCGTGATGAGAGGCACCTGGAGTCGCTCCCACTGGATCATCGAATGGACTGGGTAAAGGATCGTCTGGTAACTCAAGGGATTGCGGGGGGGCCCGTGTGTTGGGGTTGGCGGCGCCCAACTGGCGCGAGATGTCAGCATATTGCGCAGCCTGGTAGGGAGAGACACTAGAACGGTTGAGATCGATGTACTGAGCGTTGGGGTCAAGCGATGTGGGGGGTACGGTGGGAGGGGCAAATCCAGCAGCAGCGCTTGGCTGGCGCGTGAGATATGTTGGGTTCGAGGGTTGTCTGGCGAGTTGCTGCTGACCGTCGTAGGCAGGATATCCCCCGTTAGAAGGGTGTCTGGCGACTGGCTGTTGCGGTTCGTTGTAACCAGCGTAGCCCGCCGGCGCTGCCCCGTAGGCCTGTGGGGGAGGGGAACCGGCGGACTGAATCATCTCGAGAGGTGGGTAGGGAGACTGTTGATTGTAGCCGCCATAGCTGCCATAGAAATTCTGACCACCATGTCCAGCCTGCGCAGCAAGTGCGGGAGATGCATTGTGACGCTCAATCATGGTTGGTGGGCGAGGGTTGTAGGACCGTGTGGGTTCGACAGGGTCATCGACCAGAACGGCAGACTGACGTCGGAAGGCTTGGGCGTCGAAGTCATCAATATCCTGGTTTCGTTGACGGCGCTGATGAATGTGATTAATGTGGAGAACAACTGAGGACGACAGTGAAAGGCGCACCATGCACCACATGAGGAGAAAACCGAGGACAGCAATACCAGCGAGCGTGCCGGCGATACCGCCTACGATCGCGCCTGTGTTGGTTCCACCAGAAGAGCCAGGAGTAGAGGTAGACGTTGGAGATACAGAGGACGCTGCGGTGAACGAGATACCGGGGGTACCTTGGGTACCTTGGGTAGCAAGAGAGGGCACAACATGGGCAGAGGTTGGCAACTGGTGGGATTTAGACATGATATATTCAGAATGCAGAAGAACTCACGGCCACGCTCAAGGAAGCGGAAGCTGAAGTGGAGGAAGGAAGAGTTGTGTGAGCAGAAGAGGAATCACGCGAGGAAGAAGCTGATGGAGACTGAGACGAAGCCGAAGCCAGAGCCGAAGCCGAAGAGGGACTGGAAGAGGAGGGGGATGGGGAGTCCAAGGCTGGAGTTGTCTGGGCCGAAGGAGGAGTTGTGGGAGAGTTGGTCGTCTGGGGTCCAGGGAGTGTGAACGGGTCGGCAGCGGGCGAGGTTTTAGCTACGAAACGACTAGTCAGAAACAGAGCAAGCAGAGGTAAAACGGGAGCTCACGGTCAGGAGGTTGGATGGGTGTGTTGGGAGAGGGCTTGTCCTGGACGTTGACGGGTGAAGTTGGGCCGAGACGGGCAGCTAGGCCCAAGTGTGCGCCATTCTGAGAGCGCTTGTACAGAAAGTCGCGACGGCGAGCAAACATTTTTTGTTATGTCCTGCAGAGAATATTTTAAAAGGAGATATGTTCTGTTCGTAAAGAGCGAATGGAGAAAAGAATGAAGATATCCTCTGACACGGAGGACGAGGAAGATTCAGACTGCAGAACGACCGTCGCAATTGAGGCGGGGAAAAATGTTGGAAGAGTTATGATGCTGACTAATCACAACAAAGCCACATGACGGGCATACATAAATACATCCGAACAAAACTTGAAGAAAAAAACCAAAGAAAAAAATACCGAGTCAGAAGGAAAAATGACACTAGTGGGTTAATCCAGTCCAGTTCCCGTGCTGACTTGAAGCCAGGACGATGCAAAGTAGTGGTGAGCTTGTGAGGCGTCTTATAAGCGGAATTAGCACAGGTATCAACAGATTCGTTTATAGCCTGAGCGTGGCATGGTAACGAGGTGATCCTTCATGTGTGTATTTCTTACACCGATCTTTCACCTCCAAGCATGCTAGACTCCCTATTGCGGTTAGCATGGCTCACTCTTGGTCTGCTTCTTCCTACCTTGGCACAACAAAATGTTGTCTTCTCGAGCACAAATCCAGATATCATCTATAACCCTCCACTTTGTACCCCTGCATCCATCATAGCAGGCTGCACGAGCCCATGGCAAGTCCAACTGGGTATCTTATCCGCGACCCACTAACTGCCAGCTCTTAGGCAAGTATCTAATGACACTATACCTGGAAAGACCATAGTCTACACCGATGGTCCCATACCACAGGCAGGGAACGTTATACCCCAAATGTTCTTCAATTTCAGAGGTAACCCGCCTACTGAGATGCTCGGTCAAGCGCTCACAACCGTAACCAGCTTCTGCCCTACATCTTCGCACCACTCCCTCCTCAAATGCCACCATCAATTTTACCTTGACTGCAGAGCCCATCGATGTCTCAATAACTAGAGAGATAAACACTACGACCAGTCTCATTGTCGCCGTGAATATACCCGAAACACAAACGACTACTCTAGGTGTCACATTTATACAAGGAGACCAGCCCTCACGGTTCGACATCGAATTGATCGCACTCACCGTTGCAAATGCAAGGTATGAGTCCTATGAACTTGCCGTCCATCTAAAGAGAAAGTCGGAGATTGATTGTTTATCCAGTTCCACGTCTTCATTCTTGCCATCGCCGTCACTGCCTGTTTCTAGCTCTCCGGTAACTATCATCGCGCTTCCCACCGTCTCTTCGAACCCCAGCTCGGCCGCGAGAAATAAAGCTACAATTATCGGCATACTTTGGGCCACAATACTTGGAACCCTTACTCTGTGATCGCATTTCTTGTTATTGAATGCTACCTCATAATACGAGCAGGAGGATCGTCCAGCGTTCGGGATCGAGTTCGAGGATGTCACGGGATGATATTGTAAGGACGTTGTATTGCACCACGTAGTTCGTACACTGGGACTTTGCAGTAAATACACGAGAGTCTAGTACAAGTCTACATAGTACCATGTACATAGTAACGTACTTGACAGGCCTACCACGAGGCCAAAGCGACATAAACACGAGATGTTAGCGACGTGATCTTTCCGAGCGCAGTACAACCACGACACGAATCATATTCCCAAGATTCGATTCCCAACCCAACATGGATTCTGATCCACCCATCGTCGTCGATAATGGAACTGGTGTAAGTACACACGCAACCACCATCAACTCCACCCACACAACGTCTTCCGCAGTTTGTCAAGGTCGGCTATGCAGGATCCAACTTTCCAGAACACGGTGAGCCGCCCTAGTAATCCGCGCCGCAAGATACGATTCTGACTGAACAAACTCGATAGTCTTTCCCTCCATCGTTGGTCGTCCAATCCTGCGTGCTGAGGAGCGTGTCGGCTCTGCAGTGATCAAAGACATCATGGTCGGCGACGAAGCCGCAGGGAACCGCAACTACCTCCAAGTGACCCAACCGATGGAACACGGTATCGTCCGGAACTGGGAAGACATGAAGCATCTCTGGGATTACACTTTTGACGAGAAACTCAAAGTCGATCCGCGCGGGCGGAAGGTGTTGCTCACGGAACCACCGATGAATCCAAAGGCAAACAGGCAGCGGATGGTGCAAGTCATGTTTGAGGAGTATGGATTTCAGGGGGTGTATGTGGCGATTCAGGCCGTGTTGACGCTCTATGCGCAGGGTGAGTGATTTAGTCAGGCGTGGTTGAGGTAGGGATGGATGTGTTTTGGGACAGGTCTAACGACTGGCGTCGTCGTCGATTCGGGCGATGGTGTCACGCACATCATACCCGTATATTCGGGCTACTCCATCCCACATCTCACTCGCCGTCTCGATATCGCTGGTCGAGACGTGACGCGGTACTTGATCAAACTCTTGCTTATGCGCGGATACGCCTTCAATCGCACGGCCGATTTTGAAACTGTGCGGGAGATAAAGGAAAGGCTTTGTTATGTCAGGTAAGAGACCTGATTTATCCTTGCGTTGCTGTTCAGACGTGTATACTTCATATCAGCTACGACCTCGAACTCGATCAAAAGCTCGCAGAAGAAACGACAGTCCTTGTTGAAAGTTATACGGTGCGGCATTCATTACTGTCGAGTCTTTGGACACCGTTCATCTATACGTCAGCTTCCTGATGGCCGGACGATCAAAGTGGGCTCGGAGCGATTTGAAGCTCCAGAGTGCATGTTCCAACCACACCTAGTCGACATCGACCAGCCAGGCGTAGCGGGTTTGTCTTGCCTTCCATTCTCACATCCTTGTTCCTTTGCAGCGCTGAATCGCGGAATATATAGAAATGCTCTTCCAAACAATCCAAGCTGCGGCCGTAGACATCCGCTCTGAACTCTACAAACACATCGTCCTCTCCGGTGGGTCTAGCATGTACCCCGGACTTCCAAGCCGTCTCGAGAAGGAAATGAAGCAACTCTATCTCACGCGGGTGCTCAACGGAGATCCCTCACGGTTGAACGTAAGTTACCCGTTTCCATCCTCAAAGATGGAAAGGTGACCGACCGCGTGTGTCCATCGCGCACATCAGAAATTTAAAATCCGCATCGAAGACCCTCCGCGTCGAAAACACATGGTCTTCCTCGGCGGCGCCGTCCTCGCAGATATCATGAAGGGCCGGAACGACTTTTGGATATCGAGAGAGGAGTGGTTCGAGCAGGGTACCAAGTCGCTGGAGAAGCTTGGGAGGGGAGAAAATTGATGTATGTAATTTTAGTTGTTGGTCTGGAAGTAAGCTAGGAGGAGGAGCTACACCTTGCCTGCGCAGTGTTTCGGCTATTTTCAATCATATGGACGTGTTCTCTGATATTCGGTATCGCACGACCATCAACGTTTCAACCCGTGATGAGGAGGGCTGGAACTCCGTCGTGTGTTTCCTGGACCGATACGACGTCAAATTCCTGGAGGATGCTCCCTATATCGCCTGTGCATGCGGGCTGGATCTAAACGTGGCTACGCCGGAAGATATGGACCGCCGTGATGCCCGACAGAAATGTATCAGGAGTTGGAGGGGTGCAGTGCGTCCTTTCCTCAGTAGCGTGATTTGTGGTGCTAAGCGCGTTTGTTGGGGGATACGTAGATGTGGCATGCTGCTTTAGGCGCTTCCTGCTCCGAAGCTGAAAAAGCACCACTTTCCACGTCACAGCGCTGGCAGGTCGTTGGTGATAAATACACGGATGCAAGTCGGGCTGTCGAGTCGTCTGCCGATGGGAAGAGGAAGATGAAACCATATCTCACCTTGTCCAGCTGTGAGTTCTCCCGCTCTTATTGGAGCTTCTGTACTCACTGTGGATGTCCATGAATGCAGACCCGGCGTGGAACAAGATGACATCAAAGAAGGTGTACACTATGCGTTGGCCGGCATGCAAGAATACTGGTGGGTGGAGATGATCGAAGAAGAGGAGCAAATGACATCTATCTGCAACGCTTGTTCTATGACTGTTAATTTTTGGTTGCTGTAAGATTCATGTGAACGCACACTACCACTGGACGACGTGACATCACGAACGTTATCAAGTTTTGTCGGCGTTATGGCCGCTTCATATTCGGGCGAGAGTCTTTGCAATTACAACATTGCAGTCTCAACGAGACAAAGTCATGGGGCCTGGAGACAGGTGTAGATCAGACTCGGTCACGAGTCGCCAACCAAGGACAATCCAACATGTCGCATATGTGCTGTTAACGTTGGTAAACTGTCTAAATTTGCCCACGGGTTCCTCTAGGTAATGTACACACACATGAATAGTCCTTGTGATACTCAAGTAGCTCTATACATACTACGAATAAAAGCAAAATCTCGGAGCCGACGAGGTGTAGGAAGTGAGAATTGTCCTAAAAAAACCGAACCTTCGTAACCCGTCTAGCTTAGACGTTTTGCGAGTTCGTGAACCAGATGGCATCACACAACTTCCAAGGGTGCTAACCACGGACAATCGTCATCCAAGTTCATGACAATTCCACAGGCTTGGATCGGAAGGACCCACCTGGTGTTGGATTCAACTCTACCTCCCCGATACGTTGGTCAGTGTTGGAGGCGCTAGTTACGTGCAAACTGATATGACAGTTCATCGCCATCGCGTCCCGAATGTACGATCTAGCGTTCAAATTGGCGAGGAGCGTATTACAGTAGACCGATGAAAGCGGAAAACCAAAGATTACATAGGTGGAAGTAGACGGATAGACATGCAACTATGATATTCGTGTCAGCACGTTGACAAGCGTGCCTAATGAAGAACGACACACACCAAGATGAGGGTCAAGAGTGCAAACAAGGCCGGCCAGGTTCCCGTGTTTACCGCAAACAGGGTGAGGCTTTGCAACATGTGGACCGCACTTTGGGCCAACATTCATACATTCAGATGCGCGTGCTTTGCAATATGACGTGTGCTTACGCTGGATATATAGTGGAGGTTCGCTCGCGGAGGAGCAAGAACGTCAAGAGGACGGCGATCAGAATATTTATCACGGCCGCGATAGAGAGATTCGAAAGGGACAGGGCCTGTTCGTCTGATGCTGAGATTGTTGGTTCGGAACATGAAACATACACCTACCGTGAAGAATTTGTCATGGAGTATACCGAGCTGAACAACATGTATTCTGGAAGTAAATCGTAAATATGAGAAAAATACGTTTGCATAGAAGAAACGAACCCATGCGCACTATAGAGTGCTTTCCCCACGTAAACTGAGGAGGTGATCAGGGTTCACTGATCCTAGCGCGATCAACGCAACTTACTGGTAGTAGCCACTGAGATCCAGAACAAGTCTTGTTAGACTTCAGCTCCCCGACCGATTGCTAAGTCTTACCAAGCTGATACAGTGCCATGAGAGCCTACATCACGGGATTTAAGTGATAGTGGAATTTTGTTCTGCGTATAAATTCCCTACCCATACAAGTGGCACTACAATATTCCTCCCGCTGACTGAATGACTGCGGGTAAATGGAGAACACGAGTCAAAGGTCCATTACGCACAAAGGTAGATTCGATGGATGAAAAAGCCTTGGGTAGGTAATGCGACTAGCACCTGTATAACATGAGTCCTCGTTCAGAGAAGAAAAAATAAATGATTACCAGAAACGGTATCTCCACCTGTGACTTGTCAGTAGACCTTCAAAGACGTCCAGGATGGAACTTACAATGAGTTCGCTGAGTAGAGTCGAATTCTGGGAAATGAGATTTCGAAAACAACGACAAAGACTCACGGAACCTCATCTAATATGGATAATGGGCTCACAAAGCCAGCCATGATGTACTTGTACACTGTGCAACATGAGATGAACGGGAACGAAATGTGTGAGACGCGTGTCAAGACGCTAACCGCCAGAGATAACCAATGCGTCATGGACCGTATCGAGTGCCCTACCGTAAAGTATCAGAGACGTTGGGCGCCGAAATGAGAAGAGGTATACCATAGGGTTGCTACCTGAAAAGCACATTATGTGATGATCCTAGGCATGTTCATAAATCAACTCACAAGAATCTTCGTGCGTAATGGGTCTTCCTGGTAACTAGCAGGGACATATACGTTGGCGAAAGAATACAAGGAAATGGGATTCATACTGGACAAAGTAGAAGAACCTGCCCGAAAAAAATGAGTGACTCCGTGACCACATGGACCCATGCACCACGAAGCACTCACGTTTGCATGCAGGTGATACCATAAAACCCAGCCAACACGAGAGAGGAAAAGTACAAGGCCCCATAAACCGATTGGTCAAGCGAGCTGAGTGACATTGCTTCCTCGACTTGTGCTTCGGTTGGTAGGAAGTTGGGACTAGAAATGACGTTAGAGACCGAAACGCGTACTGCAGCCAGTTCGTATATATGTACACCCGACAGGGCATCTACTCCGGCACGAATGGGAAAATTTAGGGTCAAAGCAGAAAGACCTGCTGTCATATATACTTACATAGCATCCCAACCTCATCGACTCCGGTTGAACGTTGAGCAGGGAGGGATTTGAAACACTTCAAGGGAACTGATCACCCGCGACAGAATGGGGATTGCCGGTGGAACACTTAGACCTTTGAATACCGCGAAAGGAACTGAAGGGAAGAAGGTCACGTGTTACATCACATGGATATACAGATTCCACGTACAGCACAGCTACTGGGTAACTTTTGAAGAGGAATAGAATAGAATAGAATAAATCTCCACAGAAAAGGGAGGTGTGCCTTGATGCTATGTCACAAAGGGTATTTGAAATCAACTGGTGACCCTCGAATAAACCTTGATCTGAAATGGGGTTGGACCCCCTCAATAGATTATTTGCGACGTTCGTCATCCATTTTGGGCGCCTATGTCAGCGATGCTCAACACTTCGACTGTTGATTGTCTGCTACGCCCTATAGGTACGAGTGACCTTAATTGAGTGGACGACACTGACTCTTTGCTGTGTGTAGACATGATCCGGCGTTTCCAGGTACACGAGCCGCTTACTTGATGCCGCCGTTCACTCAAGCTCGGCCTCGGTGCTGATCCACATGGTATCCACCAGCTGGAACGCGATGGTATGCAGATTTCGTACGTGCTGAGGTCCCCACTGCTCCCGACCCTTTGGAACGTAGAAAAAATGGTGTATACGATCCCCGACAAGTATTCATTGTTTTCTTGGCACTCCAGGGCACAGTGCTGACAACGGTTGTCGCAAGAATGGAGAGCAACATAACGTACGATTGACCATCAAGCGGACGAGCACAACACACAAATACCAGCCATGTAGTTCGCCCGCCGCCCGGTGAGTTTATCATCGGTACACATTCTTTTCTCTCAATTCGAAATGTCCTACAGTCAAGAATCACCTCAGCCTTCGAAATTTGATGGAATCAACCCAGAACTACAATACGACGATGCGGGCAATGCGTTTGTTTGTGACGCGAACGGTACTCCTCCGAGGATCGGGGTCTGTACGGTAGTGCAGAGGGGGATAGAGAGTCGGGGAGGTGCGGTTTCGAGCCTGCGAAAGCTCTCATCAGGGGGCTTAACCGCTACCCCAACCGACATCCTTCCAGTGCTGTGTAGGGAGCTCTCGACGACTGGGGAGTAGGCGAGGTAGACAGTGACTGGGCCCCGGGCAATCGGCTCGCAGGGAGTGTGTCCCGTAGTGACCACAACGGGTGTGCGCGCGCGACCCGTAACAGGCTGGTCGCTAGGTGGGAGATGGCAGGTGGGAAGAAAGAGGCTTCCTCTCGGCAGGAAGCCAGCAGGGACCCTTATCGGGTATGCTCCCACGGGCCAATGGGGCGGTCCGAACCCTTTCGGATTGTTTGGCCTACGCGTTATCGCTCCCATGCAGCACTGCGCTACCAGCGCAGATTCCAGTCTCCCCAGGCGGGGATTTGACGAGCAACACGGATCATACTCCGGTTTATTCTATTCTACTTGAATTTTGCCCACGAAAGTCATCCAGTAGCAACCTCGCCGTGCCATTGGTGTTACGGCTGGTGATCATATTTAGCGACGGAGCTCGAGTGTGGCACAAGCTTCGATCTTGTGTCTCGAGAGCAGAATGGGAGTACAGTACTGGTGAAAAATGAGAAAAATACACACAGTTAGCCTTGATCTGATCCCTTGTGTTACGTGTTACGTTGCTATCAAGCAGCCCAAGCAGCGTTATGCCCAAAAAATTAGCAACCAACGCCCCGTCACGCGTTATGGTTGCCTCCATACAGAAGGCTACAGTACTACCAGCGTCACTTGTTGCATGATATGCCATATAAAGTAGGACGAGCTCGTGACTTAGCATGCTGTGATGAGCACACTGTGTCACTTTTACCGCGTGAGATCAGTTTGATATTGATTTTGATCATGATAGAATGGGCCCAGATGTGGCCTAATTGGCGTGAAACCATGAACAATTTCAGGTCTCAGCGGCTAGGGGAGTATGTTCGCCCACAACGTCAAAAGTTATTGGAGTCCGAATATGCCAACTGTGTGGCATATCCGTCACCGAACGCACCAACCTTTGATCTTCTTCTACAGGTAGATGACATCACTTGTTTCCAGCCCTTTTGAGACACCATCAGGCCTGGTTCCCGAAGGAACTGAAATGGGTGCGAAACCAATTGAATCTGCGTTTGCACAACTGCCTGTGCTGGTTGCCGAGTGGAGGAAGCGCCTTGACGTTGAACTTGCCCAGTTGACCAAGATACCCTCTCATTTATCTCGCGGTGGTCAGGCCATGTCGCAAACAGCCTCCGACAAGCTACACCTTGCCTGCGCGATGTTCCGTGGTAGATGGGCTGTTTTCAATCATATGGACGTGTTCTTAGATATACGGTATTGCACGACCGTCAACCGTGATGAGGATGGCTGGAACCCCGTCGTGTGTTTCCTGGACCGATACGACATCAAATTCTTGGAGGATGCTCCCTATATCGCCCATGCATGCGGGCTGGATCTAGTAAACGTGGCTACGCCGGAAGATATGGACCGCCGTGATGCCCGACGGAAATGTATCAGGAGTTGGAGGGGTGCAGTGCGTCCTTTTCTCAGTTGCATGATTTATGATGCTAAGCGTGCTTGTTGGGGGATACGTAGATGTGGTATGCTGCCACCTTAAGTGCTTCCTGCTCCGAAGCTGAAAAAAACACCACTTTCCACGTCACAACGCTGGCAGGCCGTTGGCGGTGAATACATGGATGCAATTCGGGCTGTCGAGTCGTCTGTCGATTAGAAGAGGAAACCACTGGGGCTACTATCCACGCGGTGCTTGTTATGCCGTCGTTGCGTCGGGGATACAAGGTTCCCTGTAGATGAAACCATATCTCACCTCGTCCAGCTGTGAATTCTCCCGTTCTTATTGGAGCTTCTGTACTCACTGTGGATGTCCATGAATGCAGACACGGCGTGGAACAAGATGACATCAAAGAAGGGTACACTACACGTTTGTCGGCATGCAGGAATACTGGTTGGTGGGTAGAGATGATCGAAGAAGAGGGGCAAGTGACGTTCAAGTAGTCTATCTGTAACGCTTATTCTATGACTGTCAATTTTTGGTTGCTGTAAGATTCATGTGAACGCGTACTACCACTGGACGACGTGGCATCATGAACGTTTAAGTTTTGCCGGCGTTATGTCTGCTTTATATTCGGGCGAGACTCTTTGCAATTATAACATTGAAGTCTCAACGAGACAAAGTCACGGGGCCCGGAGATAGGTGTAGATCACTCGGCCACGAGTCGCCGACCAAGAACAATCCAATACGTCGCATAAGTATGTGCTGTTGGTAAACTGTCCAAATTTGCCCGCGGGTTCCTCTAGGTAATGTACACACATGAATAGTCCTTGTGATGCTCAAGTAGCTCTATACATACTACGATTAAAAACAAAACCTCGGAGCCGACGAGGTGTAGGAAGTGAGAATCGCCCTAGAAAACCGAACCTTCGTAACCCGTCTAGCTCGGACGTTTTCTGAGTTCGTGAACCAGATGGCATCACACAGCTTCCAAGGGTGCTAATCACGGACAAAGTTCATGACAATTCCACAGGCCTTGGATCGGAAGGACCCACCTGGTGTTGGATTCAACTTTACCTCCCCGCTAGGTTGGTTGGTGTTGGAGGCGCCGGTTGCGCGTAAACTGACGTGCCAGTTCGCTGCCATTGCGTCCCGAATGTACGATCTAGCGTTCAAATTGGCGAGGAGCGTGTTACAGTAGACCGATGAAAGCGGAAGACCAAAGACCGCATAGATGGAAGTAGACGGATAGACATGCAACTACGATATTCGTGTCAGCACGTTGACAAGCGTGCCTGATGAAGAACGACACACCAAGATGAGGGTCAAGAGTGCAAACAAGGCCGACCAGATTCCCGTGTTCACCGCAAACAGGGTGAGGCTTTGCAACATGTGGACCGCACTTTGGGCCAACATTCATATATTCAGATGCGCGTGCTTTACAATATGACGCATGCTTACGCTGGAAATATAGTGGAGGTTCGCTCGCGGAGGAGCAAGAACGTCAAGAAGACGGAGATCAATATATCTATCACGGCCGCGATGGAGAGATTCGAAAGGGACAGGGCCTGTTCGTCTGATGCTGAGGTTGTTGGTTCAGAACATAAAACATACACCTACCGTGATGAATTTGTCATTGAGTATACTAGCATGTATTCTGGAAGTAAATCGTAAATATGAGAAAAGTACGTTTGCATAGAAAGAAACGAACCCATTCGCACTATAAAGTGCCTTCCCCACATAAACTGAGGAGGTGGTGATCAGGTTTCATTGCTCCTAGCGCGACCAACGCAACTTACTGGTAGTGGCCACTGAGATTAAGAACGAGTCTTATTAGACTTCAGCTCCCCGACCGATTGTTAAGTCTTACCAAGCTGATACAGTGCCATGAGAGCCTACATCACGGGATTTGAGCGATACTGGAATTTTGTTCTGCGTATAAATTCCCTACCCATACAAGTGGCACTACAATGTTCCTCCCGCTGACTGAATGACTGCGGGTAAATGGAGAACACGAGTCAAAAAGTCCATTACGCACAAAGGTAGATTCGATGGATGAAAAAGCCTTGGGTAGGTAGTGCGACTAGCACCTGTATAACATGAGTCCTCTCGTTCAGAGAAGAAAAGATAAATGATTACCGTAAACAGTACCTGCACCTGCGACTTGTCAGTAGACCTTTAAAGGCGTCCAGGGTGGAACTTACAGTGAGTTCGCTGGGTAGAGTCGAGTTCTGAGAAATGAGATTTCGAGAACAACGACAAAGACTCACAGAACCTCATCTAATATGGATAATGGGTTCATAAGGCCAGCCACGATGTACTTGTACACTGTGTGCAACATGAGATGAACGGGAACGAGATGTGTGAGACGCGTGTCAAGACGCTAACCGCCAGAGATAGTCAATGCATCATGGACCGTATCAAGTGCCCTACCGTAAAGTATCAGAGACGTTGGGCACCGAAATGAGAAGAGGTATACCATAGGGTTGCTACCTGAAAAGCACATTATGTGATGGTCCTAGGCATGTTCATAAATCAACTCACAAGAATCTTCGTGCGTAATGGGTCTTCCCGGTAACTAGCAGGGACATATACGTTGGCGAAAGAATACAAGGAAATGGGATTCATACTGGACAAAGTAGAAGAACCTGCCCGAACAGAATGAGCAACTCCGTGACCACGGGGACCCATGCACCACACGAAGCACTCACGTTTGCATGCACGTGATACCGTAAAACCCAGCCAACATGACAGAGGAAAAGTACAAGGCCCCATAAACCGATTGGTCAAGCAAGCTGAATGACATTGCTTCCTCGGCTTGTGCTTCGGTTGGTAAGAAGTTGGGACGATAAATGACGTTAAAGACCGTACTGCAGCCAGTCCATATATATGTACACCTGACGGGGCATCTACTCCGGCACGAACGGGACAAAGCAGAAAAACCTGCTGTCATATACTTACATAACATCCCAACCTCATTGACTCCGGTTGAACGTTGAGCAGGGGAGAGATTTGAAACACTTCAAGGGAACTGCGTGTGAATCGCCCGCGACAGAATGGGGATTGCCGGTGGAACATTGGATATCGCAGAAGGAACTGAAGGGAAGAAGGTCGCGCATCACATCACATGGATATACAGATCCCACGTACAGTCGTCCACCGGCACTTTAAGCAAACCCTCATTGTGCGTGAAATTCGGCTCGGATGGAAACACAAGTCAAGAGACACGAGGGTGCCCTCTGATTGCATAGTCTACAGTAGTTCTCAGGATCCCCGTTCTGCCTGGCAATAAAATGATGAGACTTTTTCGTCCCAATTCTTGGTAAACAGTACTTTACCACCTACTAAAACACATCGGGGCAGTAGAAAACTACGAAATACATGTTCAGAAGTCTATTCAGTATGGTACAGCTTGTGCCAAAGAGATGCCACTTGAATAAGTGCTACTACCCGCGTCGCTTGTTGCATGATATGCCATAATAAGGTAAGACCTTACTTAGCTACGCTGTGATGAGCACAACGGACATTAAAATGTAGTGACGCGTCTAAATACACAATCACTCACACTGTCAAGATGGGCGGTCGCTCGAAGTCGAATGCAGCCAAACAGCGAAAAGGGGCCTTGGCCAAGAAGAAAGATCTCAGTTATGCCATCCAGCTTCATATCGAAGATCAGGACAGGCCCCAAAAAGAACGACGAAGTTTACACAGTGTGTCACTTGGCAGAGCAAGAGATGAAGATTTGAACACGGCAGAAAGACCTTCATATCAATCATGTAACCCTCGGGAATCGCCTTGGAGGAGGGAGGAGTTGTCAGCAAGCAAATGAAGAGAACTATGGCTGGTTCACCTCTGAAGAAGATGAAAAGGTCGTCATGTACTGCATTGAGCTTGCTAAGCGCGGTTTCCCACTCACTCACAAAGTCTTGAAGCTGCATGTTGATGCAGTGTTGTGGGCCCGATTAGATTCTGCCTTTCCGGAGACTGGAATTGGACAGAACTAGACACAACGCTTTCTCGATCGGCACGATAAACAGTTGGGAGCCTACTGGAGCTCTCCATTAGGTTCAAATTGTGGACAGGCTGTGAATGAAAACACTCACAAGGTTTGGTGCAATCTGCTGAAGAAGACTCTGGACGACAATCAAATCGAGGAAGACTGTCGTTGAGCAGTAGATGAGACTGGCTTCCAGTCTGGCATTGGCCAGAAGCAACGCGACGGAAATAAATGGACGATCACTTTGATGGTCACAATCTGCGCCAATGGAAGTGCCATTCCAACATGCATATACAAGGGCCAGTCATTCTCGATGAACTGGCATCAAGATAATACATCGTAAGCTTCGTGAGTAGATGAAGTAAGGAAACAAAGGAGCAAGAAAAGAGATGGGGCTTACTAAGAGGAATTGCGGCTTTGAGAGGAAGAATGTGAACGTGCCAAGCAAGAGGGGCAGAAAAAGGGCCCGGACAGATCAGTGCACAGTAAGCTGGAAGGTGTGACCCCAAGGCCTAGTATTAATGAGGTTGATGGTGGTATGGCGACTGAAGCATGAGGAGGGAGCGGGCATGAAGACGTGCGGTCTGAGGGTGGGAGCGAGGATGAGTGAGAGGTGATAGCGCTAAGGCACCGATTTACTACATTCGGACCGTTCAAAGTGTCCGTGCGTCGTCGTTTTGGGTCGAGTTTATTCTCCATTTCCTCAACATTCATGCTTTCTAGACCTTACAAGCTAGTAGTAATGTTACAGTACCATACACCCTACATATCCGATCTAGTTTATTTGTGGTGTTGAGTTTTCTACATGACTCGCAAATTTATTGTTTAAAGTGCTTGTGGATGACTGTACATTTGAGTGCCAGTTACCTCAACACGTTGTTGCATATATGGAAAGCAACCATTGGCGGGGACAGCCCGGGAGAGCAACTCAGGTACTTAACTAAGTACATTCCTCGACAAAGTTGACATCCGAGGATCAAACAAGCACCTGATATTTCAAATCGTTTGCTGTGCAACCATGATACGCGAACCCACACCACTCGCCTGTCTTGGCCTGATCGGGAATAACGCGGTTTGTACCACGGGACATTTGCGATTGTCGGGCTGTCGGGCTGTGTAGCTGGCTTCCTTGTATCCCCCATAAATGGCAGAGCTGATTTGTAGTCTGGTGACACCCAGAATTGGGGCTCTCGGTCCCGCTGCCAGACCACTCAGGACAATAGTTGTCAATTGTGGGTTATGGTTATTGCAAATAGCCACGAGGGAACGGATATCCTCGCCGTCGCAGGCAGTCACGGGACAAAGTACCTGAATGCAATGTGTCGATACTGGGTCACTGGTGCAGAGAGAGACATGTGGGCCGGGACGTTGTAGCTGTGTTCGCGTCGTCATGACACGGACCAGTTATCGACGATCAAACGGAACTTGCGACATACCTTCGGCCAAAGCCATTTGTGTGGGAGTATGCATGTCCGTCCCGATGCCTCAGTGCCAAGTGTCAGTTACATAACCAACGGGGATCTGGGAACTACCGGGTCCTGCAAGGAATGGGGAAAGATCATGTGTCCGGGCCTGCACGAACAAAGGGGCGCTGGCATGGCATGGTCTGGATTGAATAACTGAATATGTTCAAACCCAGCCTTGACAGCGTCCACGTAGGTCCACGTCCATGATTGTGGCGTCAGAGAGATGACATGGACAGGTCCGTACTCCTCGATCAGCGCAGTGTATCATGCGCAATACGGGGAGGTGTCATGGAAACCAGGAGAATGTCACCATTTGTGTGCGTGGGGCTTCCGAATTTCTTGGAGATCTAGAGGAGGGGGTGCCACGTCGAGTCTAAAACCTGATACTCCATGATGGTTGATAGGACCCGTTGTGGTACAAAAGCTGGCCTTGTGTATGAGGATAGATTGCGGTAAATGTAAATGCGATGCGAGTCTACTGGGCTGCCAGTGGCATAGTATAGGACTGACAAGTACTGCTGGTGCCAGAGGAATGAGAGAAAGATCTGGTGAGCTTCAATTTCAATTTCGTCAGGTAGCACAGCCACACAAGGTGTACTACATAGTACTAGTGAATCGTAATGACCTTGTCGGAGCAGAACTCCTTTAATTCGGATGTAGTATGTACCACCACTTATGTGCCAGTACATATTTATATCTGCGACGATCTGATTCCATGGACCGGTTAGCGTTTGGGGACGGCATCGTGGTCTTCAAAGTACGCTATGGGCGATTACAATCCAAGTTCATGTTGATCTCATTGACTTGGATCACGGAAACCCACCTGGTCTTGATGTGGGGAACAGCCTTATCTCCCCGCTCCGTTGGTCGATATCGGAGGCGCCAGTTACCCGCATACTGACACGACGATTTGTAAATATCCCTTCTCGGATGTACGATCTCGCGTTCAAATTGGCGAGAAGCGTGTTACAGTAGACCGAGGAAATCGGAATACCAAACACCGCAGATATCACATTGGTTGGGTAGAAATACAGCTATGACGTACGTGTCAGGCTTGAGAAAAACGTTGGCAAGTGTGCCGATGATGAACAACACGCACCAGGATGATAGCCAAGAGTGCAAACGTGGCAGACCAAAGGCCGGTGTTTACTGCGAAAAAGGTAAGGCGTTGAAAAACATGTGCCGCGCTTGTGATCCACAATTCAGATGTGCTTTCTCGAGTATATCTATGCTTACCCCGGGTATGTAGTAGCGGTCCGCTCACGGAGAAGCAAGAACAGCAAGACAAGTGCTACCAAGACGTCCACCACGGCAGCGACAAAGAGCCACGAAATGGACAGGTTCTGTCCATCAGATACCCGATACTAAGACTATTTGCTCGGAACGTGAGAAATCTACCTACCGTGAAGAACTTGTTAACAAGGACACCGGGCTCGACATGTATGCTAGAAGCAGATAGTAAAATCGATATGAGCAACCTGCGGCTGTGCAGAGATAACGAACCCATGGTTATTATAGAGGGTTTTCGACGCATAAACTGCAAACATTGTGATTAGATTTTACCGAAACAGGTTTAATTATGTCGACCTACAGATGGTCGATACTGGTATTCAGCATGTGCGCTGTCAGACTTCAGTTTTACGAGAAATTGCGAAGTCTTACCGAGTTGATAAATTCCGAGGGGAGCCTACACCGTGAAGTTTAACCAACACTGGAAACTTGCTTTGCAAATAAGTTCCTTACCCATATGAGCGGTGCTAAGATGTTCTTTCCACTAACTGGGCGATCGTGGTTAAATCGCAGAACAGGGCTAGAATATCTACACATACAAACGTAGATTCGATAGACGAAAAAGCCTTGCGTGGGTACAGCAACCAGCGCCTAAACAATCTGAGTCCTGCCATTCATAGAATAGAAGATGAACAAAGTACCGTAAACGGTACCTGTAGCTGCTACTTATCAATAGACTGTTTGAGGTCGTCACTGTTAGAGCTTACAACGAGTTCACTGAGGAAAATAAGTATTAGGCTTCGAAGAAATGGGGACTTTAAAAGCAGCGACTCACGGTACATCATTCATTATCGCTAATGGGTTCACGATGCCAGCCATGATGTACTTGTATACTGCGTGACATGAGATGAACAAAAACGTATTGTGAGCTGCGGGACTAGACACTAACCGCCAGAGATGATCAAGGCCTTGTGAACAGTGTCCAGTGCCCTATCGCAAAGCGTTATAGACGCTCCCAATCGAAACAAGAAGGGAGGTACCATAGTGCTGCTACCTGCGAAGAATATATCATATGATGGCTCTGGAAATGGATATATTCATCAGTCGACTCACGAAGCTTTTCATGCGCAACGCATCGGCCGGGTAACTAGAACGAAGATGTGTTCGCTGACGGGGAAGTAGAAGAGATGGAAATCATACTGAACGTAATAAAAGGACCTATCGAGAATTAATAGGAGTTAATATGCGTTGTTTCATGACGACGATACAAAGGGCACTTACGCTTGTATGCATGTTACACCGTAAAAGCCGATCGACAAGAGAGCAGAGAAGTACAAGGCCCCATATGGCGATTGGTAAGCTGAGTTGGTCGACATTACTCCAAGTCTCTCGCCTTGTACTCTCAGGTGGCGGGGACGCTAAAAACCGCGACAGGAACTGTTATCAGTCAATATATATGTGCGCCCAATAGGTCCTTTGACACCGGCGACACCCCTTCACGATCGGATAAGAGGGTTCAAACATGAAGGAGCGATGAAAAGTCCCGAGATGTTTCAGAGGAACTACTGCCAGTGTGGTTCAGTTTTAACAGAGCGGGGATTCCCATTGAACATTTGTGTACGTAAACACTTTTGGGAAAACGGAGAATGACTCACTGCGGTCCCCATGACACCACCACGTGAATCTGCAAATTGAGTGAACAAATTTGAAGTGTACGCACCGGTAGCTTCAAGACCATGCCGAACACGTCGTTTTGACACTTGGTCTACCATCGCCAGCGAAGTATACGGACTGCATTGCTTGGTGTATAAGGATCGATCAAGGGTGGCCATAGTCCGCATCCCGTGTTATCGGGCTGTATCCCGTTATCTCAGATTCGTTCGCCGACAAGCAACAGCAATTGGAAGGAAAGCGGTTATTTTCGGTTGTAAGTTCTATGAAGACAGGTGCGACAACTGCGGTGCCGGGTAATTGAGCTGTACCAGTACTAGTGACCCCGACAGGTAGGATTGAGTGTGGTAACTAGCAGAATTGTTCAACACTCAACTTGGACCTGAATAAGTACTTGGTAGATCAATTCGTCGCAGATGCTGACCGCGTCAGCCATTACGCAAAGCGCCCCGATGCATGTTTTGGAGACGATGACGGGCCTTGTCTACAGTGAACTGAAACGA
This sequence comes from Xanthoconium purpureum, assembly GCA_038090075.1. Taxonomy (NCBI): domain Eukaryota; kingdom Fungi; phylum Basidiomycota; class Agaricomycetes; order Boletales; family Boletaceae; genus Xanthoconium; species Xanthoconium purpureum. The sequence goes on from JBBPMA010000040.1 coordinate 64,272, forward strand.
CAGGAAAATCAGAAATGCTATTGACTCAATCATACGCTGACACGCAAACGCCACCCACCAGCACCCTGTCTCACCCTCACCCACCAGCACCCTCAACTGTTGCCTCAGCACAAGCGCCACTTGAGCATGAAACATAGTCACGTCTTGAAACTCGCTCCGTCAGATCGATCGGCGCCTCGGCTCAAACAGTACGTGGTCCACATGGAGCATTGCGGCTGGGAAGTGCACTGGGTCCCGCGAAATCGCTCCGTCATAGGAAGTAATTAATACACCAAGAGCAAGAGGTAAGAATGAGTGCACTGCGTGACATACGAATGACACCCTACCGTGGTCGCATAGTCATTAGATGACCCTCCTGCGGCATCATGATAATCAGAACCGTATGGGTAGACCTAGAAGAAGAACAAGGGCGCATAACCAGAGAATATCCATGTGGTATGCCTGACATTCCTCAAACTCGCCGGAGACCGGCCTCGTCGTCTCAAACGAATGTTTACCCACAGGAGCGCCTCGGTGCTTTTACACATCGACGTCTATTTTGACCTACCACACCACCTTTTTTCCCCATGATTTCGACCGAAGAAGAGGTGGTCTGACCTGAAGGATGGAAGATAACGTGTTGAGGGAGAGATACGTCAACGGAGAGGTGACAGGTCGATAATCGGCCAGCGCGGTGAGCCGATGTGCGAGATTGCGAAAGTAGAAATTGTCCAGTAGCGTTTGCTCAGCAATCACCCAGTCGGAACGAATTGGTAGCATTCACCATAACGCTTCTTCGAGTTGCATGTGCTAGATGTTGCTGATGCACGAAACTTTGACGTCCCAGGTCACCAGTGGTTCCTGGAAGGGCTTGGTTGCGGATGCGCGATTCGAATTTGCCCAGGGTCCATTGCTTTCGACTGACACGCTTGGAACGTCAAGGTTCAACGTTCAGGTGTAAGCATGATTGGGCACAGGCGAACCGAGGCGGTTACGAGTCTTTTTTTCTGGATTCATGGTGATGCGTGCGAGCGATGCGAGCACCGGACGGCGGACATCGTGCTGAGTTACATAGTGACAAGGACAAAACAGCTCCTCGTCGAGATGATACACAGCGGTGATGGAAGAGGCGTCGGAAATGACCGTGAGGCTTGAGCTTGGTTTACGCTTGGCAAGTCCCCCAATGTCTCTGACTAAACCAATTTCACAAGTCGACACGTTCGGCGATCACACAGGCTCGTACTAGAGAAAACGGTACCACAAGTACTGCGCCCACCTCACGCTGATAGGTCGCTCATAACTCACTCAGCACCTTACACTTCTCGTCGCAAGTCATTCCTCAGGACGATACACAACGGTGACACGCAGGATCATACTGCTTCTTCGGCTTCATTAGGCGTCACAGGGACAGCCTGGGGGCACCTCAGGGTAATAGTCGCCACGGGGGGCAATCCTGCAGCATAGGGAAGTCTTAGTATCAGCGGTGCTTGGGTGGGAAAGACCGTACACTGCGCCAAAAGCCGACTCTACGTGGACATTTTCACCTTGGTCTCGTAATATTGGTCTCGCACATGTTGGCATGCATTGTCTTGCAAAGGCTACGGATGACGCAGCAAACTATTGACGGCCGACCTGAGGTTTGAACTTGTAATCGAGTTCCTTGTCAGGTATGCTTGTCTATAATCGCAGGTTCTCTCATACGTTTGGAATGATTCTACTGGAAGAGTCACATAGCCGGGATCCGCCGGTTTATACCTGCGACTCAAGATCAGTACCAGATCGTATGTGCCAATTGCGTTCCAAGTCGCCGCAAGTCGGAGCTGACGCATACCCATGCAGGCCATCGACACAAACCGGGAGCAGGATGAAACCTTTACCCCGGTCACCACGCGGGATTAGAATAACTGTCCGACTTTTGGAGACTACGATATGAATTGGAGCCGCTGAGCGATGTATCCACACCGAGGCATATAATTGGATAACCTCCATCTTTTGTGACGGATCCTCCGTGCATGGCATACAAGTCAAGCGATACAGCCGACGAGGTCGTCAACGCACCTCCTGACCGGAAACCTGCTGTTGACGCACCCCCTTCCGTAGCATTCACACAACTTTTCCGGTAATATTCTCCCTCTCCCTCTCTACCCACCTTCTTCCTCATCAAATCTAGGTATGCTACCCCCTTCGAGCTCTTCCTCAATGCCATCGGCCTCGTGGCTGCAGCCGCATCCGGTGCCGCTCAGGTACTCCCCTGTCGCAATCCACCCACTCAACATCTCATTTATTCCGACTAGCCTCTCATGAGCATTCTCTTTGGAGACCTCACCCAGCAGTTCGTGTCCTTTAGTACTGCCGAAGCTGAATATTACCAGCGTGTCAACAATGCCACTGCTCTCCAGGAATTGCACTCAGTAGCCACGCACTTCCGTAGTGTCGCTACTTCAGATTCCTTATACCTCGTCTACATGGGTACGTCCCCACTACCTCCATCTGTATACTTGCTCAATTCAGGAAGGTATCGGCACTCTTATCTGTACATTCATCTATATGGTCATCTGGGTATACACTGGCGAGGTTAATGCCAAACGCGTTCGTGAAAAATACCTCCAAGCCATATTGCGTCAGGAGGTCTCCTACTTCGACACAGTCAGCCCAGGCGAGGTCGCAAGCCGTATTCAGACAGACACCCGTATGTCTCTCCCTTCCCGCGTTCCTCTCCATTCTCACCCCATCCTTTCATAGATCTCGTACAGCAAGGCATGTCCGAAAAGGTCGCAATCGTCGTCAATCTTATCGCATGTTTTCTTACTGGTTTTATCCTCGCCTATGCCCGGTGTTGGAGACTCGCGCTTGCAATGTCTTCTCTCCTTCCTTGCATCATAATCACCGGCGGCTTCATGAACAAATTCATGTCAAAGTACATGCAGTCCGTATCTTTTTCTTCTCTTCTCGTCACCGCTGCTCACTCATCCCATAGACTTTCTCTGGCACACGTCGCTGAGGGTGGTACACTCGCAGAGGAAGCCATCTCCTCCATACGTACCGCCCACGCCTTCGGCATCCAAGGAACCTTGACTAGTCTTTACGACGGTCACATGGAAAAAGCCCGCGCTGTCGACATCAAATCGGCCATAATTAATGGCATTGGTATGGGTTTCTTTTTCTTCGTCATAACTTCTGCCTACGCTCTGGGTGCGCAATCTTGTCACGGATGTCACTTCATGACTGACTCTATTCTAGCGTTCCAGTTTGGCACCACGTTGATCAATGAGGGTCATGGTGAGCTGCAAGAATTGCGCTTGTCAGCCTCTCGTTCGCTGATATATAACTCCCGAAAGCGGACGCTGGAAAGGTTGTAAATGTTATCCTATCCGTCATGATCGGTTCTTTCTCTCTTGTTATGGCGGGCCCCGAAATGCAAGGTCGGTAATTTAGTTGTGGCTTTATGTCCTCGCTCATTCTATTATACAGCTGTCACAAATGCTAAAGGCGCCGCCGCAAAACTGTTCGCCACTATCGAGCGCATTCCTCATATCGACTCTTCAGATCCCGGTGGACTCAAACCGGACAGGGTTGTCGGAGAGATCACTCTGGAGGATGTCCAGTTCAGTTACCCCTCTCGCTCAGATGTCCCTATTATCAACGGCATCGATATCACCTTCACCGCGGGCAAGACCGCAGCCCTGGTTGGTGCTTCCGGTTCCGGAAAATCAACCATAATTTCCCTTATCGAGCGTTTCTACGATCCTCTGAGCGGTTCCGTCAAACTTGACGGTGTCGATATCCGTCACCTAAACATCAAATGGTTGCGCTCTCAGATTGGTCTTGTCTCTCAGGAGCCAACACTTTTCGCGACGACCATCAAAGGCAACGTCGCGCATGGTTTAATCAACACCCCCTACGAACATCTCCCAGAAGAAGAGAAATTCAAGCTCATCAAAGACGCGTGTGTCAAAGCCAATGCAGATGGTTTCATCGGCAAGTTACCCAACGGGTATGATACGATGGTTGGTGAGCGCGGTTTCCTCTTGTCCGGTGGTCAGAAGCAGCGGATAGCAATTGCTCGTGCCATCGTCTCCGATCCTCGAATTTTACTTCTTGACGAGGCAACTTCCGCGCTTGACACACAGTCCGAGGGGATTGTGCAGGATGCATTAGACAAGGCTTCTGCTGGTCGCACGACGGTTACAATCGCTCACCGACTGTCTACGATCAAGGATGCCAATTGCATCTACGTCATGGGAGAGGGTTTAGTTTTGGAGAAGGGCACACATGCGGAGCTCTTGGCTGACGAAACCAGTGCTTATGCGCGCCTTGTCAGTGCCCAGAAACTCCGAGAGACGAAAGTGGAGGATAGCGATGACATCGTCGCCACGGGCGTTGAAGAAAATGCAGAGAAGGTTGACAAAAATAGTGCTTCGCTCATGGGCATGAGAAAGACTTGGTCTATAACCTCTGATCTCGTTCGCAAGTGGACTGATCAAAGGAAACTACAAGAGGACGATGATGACAAGGACGGCATGTTTTACCTTTTCATGCGGATCGGTCTTCTTAACCGTGAAGGTTTATGGAGGTATGCAATTGGCACGGTATTCGCTATCAGTAAGCTTGCTTCCACTGGGAACTTTTTCGCTGTTAAACGAGTTCTCAAACAGTGACGGGAATGTGCTACCCGTCGTTCGGTATTGTTTATGGCAGGTTTCCTTGCTCTAACTGCATTCTTAGTCACGCGCTTATGTTCCATCAGGTCGAGCCATTTCCGGCTTCTCTCAAATTGATCCCTCTGTTCGTCAACACGACGGGAATAGGAACGCGCTATGGTAGGAGAAGTCATTCCGTTTGCTTGACATATCTGAGGCCGCCCAAGGATGTTCATCATTGCTGTTCTTATGGGATTCACCACCGTCCTCCAAACTTATTTCTTCGCATGTTCCGCTGCTATTCTAACATCAAAGATGCGCTCGCTCAGCTTCAAATCCATCTTTCGGCAAGATAGTGCGTCTCTTCACTACGCTTGCGTTGCCTGTTTTACACATCGCTCTCATCCATAGTTGAGTATTTCGACAGGAATGAGAATAATGTGAGTCGTTGTAATTCGAGGTTACCTACTCTGCCGATTCTGACCGTGTCACATCAGACTGGTGCTCTCACCGCCAACCTGGGAGACAACCCACAGAAGGTCAATGGTTTGGCTGGTATCACCCTCGGAACGTGAGCACAGCCTTCCACATTGACTAGACCTCTAACTGGCATCCAGTCTCGTACAGTCCGTCGCCACTCTTATCGGTGGCTCAGCAATCGGCTTGGCTTACGCGTGGAAGCCCTCGTTGGTTGGCATGGGTTTGTGGTCTCGTTCGGTTTGCTGTGGGATTTGGATTTGTTGATGATTTGCAATAAATTGTAGCCTGTATCCCTTTCCTTATTTCAACTGGTTATATTCGTTTGGTAAGCCCGTGCTTCTCAGTTCTTTCTTCATCGACTGAACGACTACAAAGCATGTTGTTGGTCTGAAAGACCAACGAGACAGAGTTGCGCACGAGAGTTCGGCTCAGCTGGCTTGCGAAGCTGCCGCTTCCATTCGTACTGTCGCCTCTCTCACTCGAGAAGAAGATTGTCTGCGATTATACAGCGACAGCCTGGAAGAGCCACTCAGAACATCACAGAAAACCATAATATGGAGCAATCTGGTGTATGCATTCTCGCAGTCAGTCGTCTTTTACATCATTGCCGTCGTCTTCTGGTATGGCGCGCGCCTCGTCTCCTTCATGGAAATTAGTACGACGTCGTTCTTCATATCTCTCATGGTGCGTCATTTTTGCGCTCTTGGTTTCGAAAGTCAACCATCCTCCCATAGAGCACGACATTTGGAGCTATGCAGGCAGGCAACGCTTTTTCGTTTGTGCCTGATATTTCTTCCGCTCGCAGCGCTGGTGCCGCTATTGTCGAGTTGATTGACTCCGCACCCAAAATCGACGCCGAGTCCAAAGCTGGCAAAACGTTGGAAAGAGACAACGTTCGAGGCGAGATCAGCTTTGAAAATATGCACTTCCAATATCCGACACGACTCGGCGTTCGTGTGTTGCGAAATCTCACTTTCAAGGTCGAACCTGGTACATATGTTGCTCTAGTCGGGTCCAGTGGCTGCGGTAAAAGCACAGTGTACGTCCCGTCTAGGTCACTGTTCGACGGTTTTTCTGACTATTCGTGCAGGATTCAAATGATCGAACGCTTCTATGACCCTCTATTTGGCCGGATTCTCTTTGATGGAACTCCCATCAATGAACTCAACGTCCAGGAGTACCGGAAACAGATCTCACTTGTTTCTCAGGAGCCGGTGAGTGTCGTGTACTAGCCTATATGCTGTAGCGACCTGAGAACTCGTTCTCTTTTAGACCTTATATGCTGGCACTATCCGTTTCAACATCTTACTTGGCGCAGCCAAACCACCACACCATGTCACACAGGAAGAAATTGAAGCGGCCTGTCGGGATGCAAATATCTTGGATTTCATCCGGTCGCTACCTGTGTAAGTCCGCACATACTCACCATATACCCTTGCTGATATCGCCACAGTGGGTTTGATACTCAAGTGGGCGGCAAGGGTTCACAGCTTTCGGGTGGGCAGAAACGTGAGTAGCCTATTGCAGGTACAGCTTGACCACGATTCACAGTCTTCAGAGCGAATCGCCATTGCTCGTGCGCTTTTGCGTGACCCAAAGGTGTTGCTATTGGATGAAGCCACGTCTGCGCTGGATTCGAACTCGGAAAAAGTGGTTCAGGAAGCCCTCGATCAAGCTGCAAAGGGCCGCACGACGATTGTGATTGCCCACCGTCTGTCCACCATCCAGAACGCGGATTGCATGTGAGTCTTTCGTTATGGGATGGTCACTGACGCACCACGAGCTGACACTGGCAACCTCTAGTTACTTTATGAAAGAAGGACGCGTCAGCGAGGCAGGGACTCACGACGAACTCTTATCTCTGCGTGGAAATTATTATGAATACGTTCAGCTGCAGGTGTTGAGCAAGAAGTAGGACAATACATTACTTTGTGAAATTCATCGTACACTTGAGCCTAGTTGTCGGAGATGAATCGATGACTGGGCAGTCCGAAGGTACAGACTGCTAAGTACAGCACGACGTTGGCGTGTTCGGGGTCAGTACTCTATATCAGTGCCCTCCGGGCATCCCTGGACTCGGCAGCCCACGCACAGGCATGAATTCACTCCGCAGCCATAATCAGAAAAACACCGAGAGTCACTCGGGTTTTATAGTTGACATATAGTAGATTCAAGTTATGAATAGCGCCTAAGTATCATCCGAGACTAGGTCAACGTATGGGTGGACATCAGCTTCAGAGCCATCAAGAGATCTTCGCTGCATCCTGAGCCTTGCACGTTACCTGAAAAAGAGAACTAGCTGCGAAAAACAGGCTAATGAGCATACATGTCGAATTATTTCGTCTTGAATCTTGCCCTTTGTCCAACGCCAGCTAACATGGACCTGACGTTTTACCGCAACAGTGATAAGCATTCCAATTGTGAAGTTGGGAAGCGTTCAGGCCAAATGTTGCAGATCCATGAAACGGACGGGCAGCAAAGGGCCAGCGGGCCATAAGGACACAGCATGTAAATCATTTTCGACGCCTTCATCATCCGAAACATCGACCACAACATGATTAACAACCGTATCTGGAAGCTTCACATCGCATACGGTAGACATGCATCATTATCAACGACCGTGTCTGGAACACTTACTTCATAGATGGTAGACATGTTACCGAGCATTTATTAGAGGAAGGAGGCAAGAACTGTAGCTGCGGTTCCCTTACAGGGAGGTTTCCCACGGGTGTTGACGGAGTGTCGGCGTGACACAGCCACAAAAAGGACGTTAACGAATCATGATGGTGCAAACGAGAGCAACGTCAAAGAGAGTCGAGTCAAGGCTAGCGCAGCCGCAGGACATCAGCGCTGTCGTTACATCTCCAACAAAGAAATCTCACCAAGATGGCACAGACTCGGGGCCTTCCAAGAGGCGGCGACGAAAAGAGCCAGGCGAGTTGTGTCAGTTAAACCTCGATGTTTTGTTCCTGGCAGGTAAACTTGTCTTCCGTCGAGCATTTGCTGACGAGCGCGATGGTGATAGATCGCTGCCTACATCCATCCCCTGGATCTCCTAAATCTCGCACGCACCTGCAAATCTCTTCGGGAGCTCTTGATGGGCAAGTCTTCCGCGTTCGTCTGGAAGACCGCTCGTCGCCAAGTCAAGGGCCTTCCTGATTGCCCAGCCGACTTGACCGAACCCGAATACGCAGATCTCGTGTTTTACGCTCGTTGCCACGTATGTTCAGACTCATGGCATAGTTTGAATTGCTCTCATATCTGAACAGAGCTGTGGTAAATACGCGAAAAAGGTTCTCTGGCGAATACGCCGCAGGTATTGTGCAAGCTGCAGGACCCGAAGGTAGGTTCTAGTTAATGTCTGAGCGTAGCCCTTGTTCACAACGCAGTCTAGGCTTTGCAAACTCTCTTCGTGCCCTGAGAGCATTCGCCGGAAAAACGTACTCTCCACAGAAGAACTCGAAGATGGAAGTAGTACGTGGGCAGCGTTGTTCTCGCTATCACGCTATGGAAACCTTTCACAGAAATGGCAAAGTGGGTTGATAACGAGCGCCTGGACTCGTTGGTGCACGAGTATAATCGCTGTTCCAAAAAGGAAGGAGAACGATTTTTGCGCGAGAAGCGAGACCAATTTTCCGCTATACGCGAGGTTCGTTGATTTTTTTCCTCCTTTGGCCGTCCGCCTCATCAGCCTCACAGCATGCAAGGCAGTGCGAGCGCTGGGAGGAGGAGGCAGCAAAACAACACAAACTTGATCTGGAAATGCGCCGATTGGAACGAGAACAAAAGTCAGTCCCTTCGTCTTATAGCCGTGATTCCATTCAGCCTGTCGTAGCATTTTCGAGCGTATCAAACGGCATGGGTTTGAGCCCGAGGTCGCATACTATGGACACTATGCAATCCAACACTTTCACTTGTCCCTTTTCAATACTTCTAGACCACTCACCGACAAAAGTCAGCCCTTACCCGTGATAAACTCGAGCTTTGTTTTGATTCTTGTCACGATAGATTGGGCACAGATGTGGCCCAAATTGCTCGAGACCATGAACAAATACAGGTCTCAACGAATAAACACTACTGTTTACGGACCACGTCGAGACCTATTGTCATCCAGATATTTCAACTATGCGATGTCTCCTCCACCGAACACTCCGGCCTTCGACCTTCTTCCTTACACAACGGACCTCTTCCGTCTCCCAACCTTCCGAAATATCATCCAGGCTCCTGAAGGAACCAATGTAACTTCTCAGTCATTTGACCCTGTATTTCAGCAATTGCCTGTGTTGGTTGACGAGTGGAAGAAGCAGCTCGACGCTGAATTTGCCGAGTTGGTCAAGATTCCTTCTCATTCATCTTTCAAACATCATTCCGGCGGTCAAAATGTAGCTTCAAGCAGTGCAACACGTATAGAATCATTCCAAGAACCCGCTGATAGACTACGTCTTGCTTGTGCAGTGTTCAGAACGGATTGCGTTGTCGCTTGGTACCCCGAGGTACTTTTTCCCATGTCAAGTCACCCGATCTGTCGCAAAGGAAAACGGGGAGGTACCATGTCTATGCGGGACAGATTCAGAGTCGAATTTGTGGAAGATGCACCCTATATCATCAAAGTGTGTGGGCTGGATCCAAACGTGGCTACGGTCGAGGATATGGACTATCGGAATGCTCGACTGAGGTGCCTATCCTGCAACTCTTCGTATATTCAGACTTGGAGGGCTGCGGTGTGTCTTTCCATTGATTTCTCAGAGCGATCCGACTGAGCATGGCATGACGAACGATAACTACTACATGCGGCTTCCTGTCGTGACCGCAGGAAAACGTCATCCAAGTTACCACGTTGGCAAGTCATCGGCGACGAGTATCTGGACACAATCCAGGCCGCCGAGCTGTCCGTCAAGAAGATATCCCCCGTGGAGTGGACTCGGTGTTTGGTGTGCCTTCCTAAAGTCGGGGATGGGAAACTACTCTATAGTGTCATATCTCACCTCCACCATCGGTGAGCTCTGTCATCATTGCTCCTTTCTTGTGTAGCAGTTTAATATTTATTGAACGATCGTGAACGCAGTCACGGCATAAAAAGAGATGACGTCAAACAAGATGTACATTACATGCCTCTGGGCATCCGCGAGAGTTGTACGTCGGTGGAGATGGTTGAAGAAGGGGGAGAAGTGTCGTTCAAGATCCAGGATACCCAAGACGTTTCCCCATGACCTGAAGGGGCTGTGGAGGGAATCTCAATATGTGTATTTTTGTTTGTGAGGTTTACATGTAAGACTCGTACTCGGCAATGGTTGTTCCGCATCTTGTTCCGGTGCCTACCCACATCGACGGAGATGAAGAACCGAACACGCAAGCTTTGACAAGGAGGGACCCGTTGGGTGACTAGACAAGGATGGAGAAGAGGAAGAGGTGCAGATACCATAAGCGTAGTCGGAGGAAACCAGCGAGGCAAGGAAAGAGAATGCACTGACTACGCTGACTAGCTAGTAGTAAACTATTTCGACATTTGGATTAGGAAACGGCGGTGGTGGGGGTCAAGAGCGTTTTTTAAAGTGCACCATAACGAGCAACGGTCACACTAACTGGCTGGAGTTGCTGGTGCTGCATTGTCGAAGTCTTCTGGTGACACTGATGATCTACATTGAACTTTGCTGAATATTTTTGCCGTCATCCAGACCAAACCTGAGGCGGGACTCTCACCAGGACTGTGTTTGATGGTATAACATGCATGCAAATGTGAGTACTTTTTATTGCAAAGCGTATCGTAGTGATAGAACAAGCCTTCTTGGACAGATTCTTCTATTACACCCAGTTAACTCTACGTTTCTTGTGCTCTTTCATCTCCTTAGCATCTCTCTGCTTCAATTATGAGAACGATCCCTTGCGCATGAAGATTTTTGTAAGTCAACTTCTTAACATAAGGCTAGAATCATCATGCAGTATTCCTTCCAAGTAGCAAATCCCTCTCTAGCATCACTTCGTGATGGTGCCTTAGGCTTCGTTGTAGGGCAATCAACACAACCCACGAAGCTTTGTGTGCTGCAGGAGGTTTATTTCTGAAGATACAATGCACTCGTGACGTCCATTTCATATTGTGTTTCATATAGTATACAAATGTATCATGGCTGACCTGCTGAACCCATTGTCATCTTGCACTCAATTTTCGTGAGCCGTTTTTTTCGGGACCTCGGATTTCATGTGCTGATATTGTGCCTAGGGAACTTGCTGTAAGTCTCATCATTGGGGTTCTCAGAAGGTTCACTAACGAAAATATAACACCTGTACCTCGTGATGATACCTATTAACTCTTTGTGCTAAGAATGGATGCTAATATCTGTAGGCCCTGGTTGCAGTACCAACACAAGGCTTCTTTGTCTACTGAATCTACATCTGTGTGTCTTGACACCCAAGTCCTTTTCCCATATACTCAGAGATGTCCAGTTAGTGGAAAGAACAGCGTTGTGCCACTTATATGGGTAATGACCAGCCGCCTGCATAAACTTCATCTCACTTTACCCCAGTGACATAGGCTGTCCTAGGGCTCGTCAAGCTTGGTAAGACTTTACAAGTGTCAGGGGACTAGGATTAACAGCAATTTTTCTAATACCAGTGTGTAGTATCAGTATGCTATCATTGGTTGGATCCACCAGTAAATGCTGATGATTATTGTCTCATTCTTTGCCTGGAACGCGTTGTATGTTCCAAAAAGGTTTTGTTTGTTTCGATTGCCTGGACTACATTTCGCTTACTGTTCTCCTTGTTTCCAGCGGACACCGCATTCTCAGCATCGAGGTAGGGACGTAAGTTCGCATCTAAACGGTGACTTCAACAGCAACTCCTCATGTCCTTGCCACCGTCTATCTCATTGTCCCCGCCAGAGTAGACGTTCTCATTGCCATTTTATTGACGTCCTTATTCGTCCGTGAGTGGAACGCCATTATGTTTGCAAGGTGAGCAGACGCACTGCGCTGTCTGTTGTATCATTGATGGGAATGTAACGACTATGAACTTTGATCTGCAAGGACAGCACACGTTCTGCAACGCCTTAGTGGTTGCGGTGAATACGGGCACTTGGACAACGGTTTTTGCTAGTTTGACCGCTGTTTTAGTGCCCGTACTTCAACCCCCTTCTTGCCAACCTCAACTTGAACATGAGAGCTTACATTCGGGGCGAGACGACATGCAAGGGTGGAATCCTATCAAGATCGCTGCACATATCATATGGTTGTACGAATCCACGACGGAGTTATATCTACTTGGAGAAAAATAGAAGTTTCACTGTTGGCACCCTGAGATTCCTCACGCCATCAACTCCCTCAACCTCTTCTCCTCGATCCTTGGCACGAAATTCACCTCAAACGGCTCGTGATGGTATAGAATCACGTCCTCAAAGCTGCCCGGACCAAGG